>JAOTQR010143352.1:0-20227 GCA_025774065.1 Solanum ossicruentum | reverse complement strand
CAACTGTGCACAGATTTTACAGTAAAGGTAAAGTAAAATAAAGAACATAAAGTACATGATCCCACAGTATAACTAAATGAGGTCTCCTATGTTACACCAGTGTACAATTTCATTTGTGTTATTACTTGATATACAGTATATCCTACCTTACATATTCAGTATATTATCTTGTACTAACGTCCCTTACGGGAGACCTGCATTTCATGCTGCAGGTACAGGTGCTAGTAGGTCTCCCCAGTAGGAGTACAAGATATTCAGCTGCTGTCACCAAGTTCCAGGTTGCTTCAGGACTTTGTACATGTCTAGAGCTTACATGTTTTTATTGCACTGTTTGTTGAGGCGGGGGCTGCCCGACCCTTATCAAATGTTTTTATTTATTTAGAGGCTTTGTAGACTATATAAAGCAAAGTGAAGTCATGTCTCATATTTTAGACACTAGGGCCCCAACGGCCTAGTCATATGCATTTCCTTTTGGCTTGTTATCACTGTTTATATTCTTAAAGACATGTCAAACGTAGAAACCCCTTATAGTATGTATAGAAAACGTATAGATACTGGTTGGTTCTCCCGAGCCTTATCGGCGACGGGTGCCAGTCTGCCCTAACGGGACTTTGGGGCGTGACACTTACAGTCTCCCCCCTCCCTCTTAAGAACATTCATCCGCAGATATGTCAAGATAGCCCTTTGGTTGCATTACTATCTCCTAAAATGTGATTTTTGAGGATATACCGTTTATCCCTCTGAACCATAAATCAACTTCTAAAAAATTCTAACTACTAAGCTTTGTATGGCTATCTCGTGGCATACCATATAAATTACACTCTCAACTCATTTAAAATTTAAGTTACTATAGAAAGATGGCTGCCAATTTTTAAAATGCTGAAGTTGGCAACTTATACAGTGCACCAAAGGATGTTCAAATACGTCAATTGAAATGCATTTGGAGGAAAAAATATTTAATTACTATTTTTTTTGTTGTTACTTCATCTTTTTTCTTATTCTTCGAAATTCATGTACCATAAACATATAATTTTTTTCGAGCGTATTCTATAACAAAATATTCAAAGCATCGAAATTATTTCATATCTAAAATATTTGGACTACTATAAAACGTGCGAAGAGAAAAATAAGAGATTGTGCCTCCAACTCTTTCACATGTAGTGTGAAAACGCTCGACTCTTTATTAACTTTTTGCCCTAATATTCAATTTTCAAACCTTCTTATTTTGATCATATGCATGTCATTAATAAACTTAACTATTAACGTTGTGTCAAATCAAGTTTGATCACCTCTTTCTTAATGTTTTTCGATTTACCTTTACCTTTCCTAGCTTATTTTATAATCACTCACACATTCTTAATTCACAATTTAAAACAGGTAACAACCATCCAAACAAAGGGTATCACCCACCTTTGAAAAGATATGAATATACAATTATCACCAAATTCAACCAGAAATCAACAACTAGAGTCTCCACCCATTTTTCAATCATCTTTGATTAGTGGAGTTTTAAACTCAAGGGTTTCAAGCCTTGTTATAGAGCATTTTTGTAATGATCCAGTCGGCTGGTGATATTGCTTGCTTTGGACCTAGATCCACACAACTTTAAAATATGTCACTAGATTGTAAAACCTTTCTACTTATATACCTAATATCTCTCCTGTGTTTTGCGATGTGGGACTTCTATTTAAAGATGGGTTGTTACAATTTTACCTCCAATCAATAGTGGAGTTCGGAATTCAGCAAACAACGTGCAAATTTTCTTATCAGTTTTTATTAAGTCCATGTGAAACTAAATAATATATAAGTTCATTTCACCTAGCTAAGGGTATTTTTTAAACCCTTTTTCCATTATATGTAATATATATGTGCAAGTCAAAAAGAAATATTTGTATTGTTATGTGTATCGCACGTACGTAGATCGAACATATTACTATTTTATTAGATTCAGTCACTATAGTTGTTCGAAATCCACAAATTATTTCTGTCAAGGTTGAGAATTTCTTCGAATATGTTCAATCCAAACTCTGCATTACTAATAAGCTAAACCTTCAACGACTGAAAAAGAATTATATAGTTCTAAAAATTCAAGTTTTTAAATTTTCAATGTTATTTTATATGTAAAATTTTCAACCTATGACCAAGCCATTGGTGATAAAATTGGTGCTCGTGTGGTCCATATCCTTTAAATAATGTTCATTAGATTTTTTTTATCTGTTCATTTACATCATGGGACATGAATTTCATTGAGGTGAGAAAAGTCAATGCCATTACAATTTTTAAAAAATTTAACTTGTACACCCAATAATAACTAGATTTGAATTCATGATTTAAAGAACAGCTATTCAAAATTTTAGCCTTTTGATAAAATTTCAAATATTAAATAATTGTTTTTTCTAAAAAATAGAAGGCTTTCATCAACATCATTAAGTTTGGACGAACCCCTAATTAAAACTCTAGCTCCGCCTATACACTGCATTTTTGTAGGTAATTTACTTTATTTTTCTGGTTAGTTGTCACTTATCTTAAAAATGACTAACTATAATTATCTATTAGTTGATACGTAAATATACTGAAAAATTGGATTATTAGCATATACAGGTTAAATTTATTTTAGAATTGTTAGCATAATTATGATTGAATCATAAGTCAATTGGGTTAAAGGTGATGGAGTAAAATGTAAGGATTTACCATAATTTAGATTGTCAACCATAAATAAGCTAACATGAAATCCTATCAATAATTCAAGTTCGTAGAACTATATAAATTTCACATAACACATTAGTTTAGGCAAGAAAACATACTAGTATTGGCCATGAGATCTTGACTCGATTGCTTGAGTGGAAGTCTTTTTCTTGTTGTTGACAAGATATTAGTTTTTTCTCTTTCTTGACCTTATACTGCTTTCTTTTAGAATGATTGTTGATGGAAAGTGTAGTATCCTTTAGTATTTATAAGTAAAAAGAGGAGCAATAACTTTAGTCCCACTTTCCATCATTTTCACGACCCAAACCTAGAGCCTAGATGTGATACGGCGAATGAGAAATATGAAGGAACCTTAATCAAGCCTCTTAACTTATCATTACATATCATTGGTTGTGGAACCAAATAAAAGACATAAAGTAAGCATGAGAGGCAAAGGGACTAAGGGATAGCTTGCAAAACATCATCATTAAGAGACAAGGAGTCATAGCTCATATCATAGATGCATAACTTGTCCAACAAAAACCTCTAAATATATAGATAGAGCGGGGAGGGGGGGTAAGACAAAGTAACCGGACTCACCCTCATAGTCAAAATAGGACATGAAATAGATTGTGTCAATACAAAGCAAGAGGAAAACATAGACCAAGGTCCCCAAAATGGAGGACTCACCAACTAGCTTGAAATAGCACCGACTAGCCATGTGGAGGAAGAGGATGATCAACTTGGGCTCCAGTTTCTACATGGTGATATCATGTAGGCAAGAGTATGCGTTAGTATGTTTGAATGTACTAAGTATGTGGGATGCAATGCAACAAGAAATAGACATCATAATCAAAATACATAACAATAGGCAATAGGCATATTAGAACAAGATGACAGGTATGATCAATGCTATAGTAAAACATGCTTAAATAACTCATGGTCATATAAGATATCATCTGTGATGAATAGGTCAAGCTAGATTTCCAAGGTATAAACCCCTTGGTAGGTTAGTGATGATAGCACCCTTCACCCTAGTGTGTGAAGTTCAAACCCCTCATCAAGGTTAGTGATGATAGCACCCATCACCCCATTTTGTCAGGTATTAACCCCTCATCAAGGTTAGTACTTAAAGCACCCATCACCCTAGTGTGTGAGGTATTAACCCTTAATCAAGGTTAGTGATGATAGCACCCATCACCCTGGTGTGTGAGGTAATAACCCATTATCAAGGTTAGTGATGATAGAACCCATCACCCTGGTGGTTGAGATATTAAATCCTCAACTAGGTTAGTGATGATAGCACCCATCACCCTAGTGGTTAAGATATTGACCCCTCAACTAGGCTCCTAGATTGGGAATTGTCTAATACAACACTTCATATAAAATTCATCATGTAAATAAGTTCATTTCATCATCATATAGTCTATCATATCATATCTTAAGCTTTGCACCTTCAATTCCACAAGAAACCTTAGACGGATATTTTATCAAACACTTGGGAGGTGTAATGGGGGTAAAAAGACTATGCAATTTAAAGATGAAATCATGCAAGAAAATATGTTGTAAAACCATCAATCAACACCTTGCAACATCCCCAAAGCATTTACATCAAAACCCCTCATCAAATCCAACATTAGATCCAAGATTTAGAGATCAAAACATGCTAAAACAACCATACTTTCATGAACTAAAATCATTGTGCAGTAAATTTATTAATATAGAAGACCGATATATAAAATCAACTTTAAATCATGCAATATTAGTAAAAAGGAGGCTTAGGCACCATGGGTGAAAGGATGATGGTTCAACACCACATACCTTAGCATTGGAGAAGTTCTTGGTGAAGATTGAAGATGAAGGCTTGAAGCTTGAAGAGAATCTTTAGTTCCTTATGAGGGTTTTGAATCTTGAATTTTGGAGTGAAAATATGGCTAACTGTTTTAGTGAATGTTGGGAAATGTTTTGGGGGATATGAGGGTGAAATTTGACTAAGCATAGGTAAAAACAATTTTGGGAAAACTTGAGCCCAATACTTAGAAAAATTTGGACAAAATGAAAAAATGCAGTCACCAAATAACACTTGGCGGCGCGCACTGTTCTCCAGAAATTGCACTTTTGAAAATCAAAATTACTGATATTTCAGTGTTAAATCAGAGTTAGACACTTATTCACCTAATTTTCACCCCATGATCAAAAATATGAAGTTGAATTTTTGAAATAATAAATGGATTTTGAGAGATATGGAAATTAAAATTCCGGGAATTCCGAGACACATTTCTAGGCGCCTTTTGGGGTCATTTCAATTATCATGGGTAAGGAAAGTTATAATCATAATATAAACCACCATAACTTCCCACTACTGCATTGTAATTTCCTATTATCCCACCCATAACTTCCCACTAACATACCCATAACTTTCCACTAACATAAGTAGTAGGCGGTGGTGGGAATTTAGGATAAGATTGGTGGCGGAAAATTACAGCAACTTCGACCAACATAGTGGATGGTGGGATGTTACAGTAACTTCCACTTACATGGGTAGTGGGTGGTTCTATAACTTCTGCGAACATTATCCACTTGAATTTAGTTAGTAATTAAATATAAAACCAAGATTAATATTAGCATGAGCTATAAAATTAACATACTTGGACCATAAAAACTAACATTCTCCCACTTGGAAGATGTAACATCAATATCTTAATGGTTTAATAAACATTTCAATTACTATGTGCGCATTACTAAATTCAAAACCATTTGTTGTTTTTAATAAGTCAACTAATTCAAGTCATGTCATTCATATATCCCTTCTTTGACATAATTTACTCAACACAACCATCAAATTCATAATGGTCCAACGATAATGTTTACAATATTTTTATATAAACTAAAACCTATCAACATCATTCTCAACATAATGTATACTAAAGAAAACAGGTAATAATAACAGAAACATACATAGTTGAGCTCAAAGTGTCAGTTGCCTAAACATAATAAAACCTTTACAAAAAGTCGTTCATTGCTATCCATAAGACCCATTCTTTAAACATGTTCAATAAATGTTTTGGATGGTGATCCTTTTGTCAAAGGATCAACAATCATAAGTTTGGTGCTTATATGTTCAATTAACACTTTATGTTTCTGAACTTCTTTCTTAACTGGAAATTATTTCAATTCCATATGCTTAGCACTCTTTGAATACTTATCATTTTTAGAGAAGAAGACTACTATTATATTATCAAAGTAAAGTTTCAGGGGCTTGGAAATACTATCAGCTAGCCCAAGTTCTGAAATAAAGTTACATAGCCAATTAACCTTAATTGTGGCCTCAAAGCATGCCACAAACTCAGGTTTCATAGTGGATGCAGCTATAATAGACTGCTTTGCTGTCTTTGATGAAATTACTCCTCCAACTAATAGGAACAAATATCCAAATATGGATTTACTTGTATCCACACCACCAACATAATCTGAATCTGAATATCCAAACACGTTAAGATGACTAGATCTTCTGTAAGTGAGCATATAATCTTTTGTTCCTTGCAAGTATCGTAACACTTTCTTTATAGCCTTTTCTGGTCCACTCCTGGATTACTTTGGTAATGCCCCAGCATCCCAACAACAAAACTTATGTCTGGTTTGGTATATGTCTGGGCATACATTAGGCTCCCAATGATTGATGCATAAGGAATATCATTCATTTGCTTACGTTCTAATTCATTCTTTGGACATTGATTAAGACTAAATTTATCCTTTTTCTAAATTGGAACGAGACTGGATGAGCATTTTTCCATTCTAAATTTCCCTATCACTTTATTAGTATAAACTTTCTGAGACAATCCCAACAATCCTTGTGATCTATTTCGAAATATTTCCATCTCAATCACATAGGATGCCTCTCCCATATCATTCATTTCAAAGTTGTCAGAGAGATATTTCTTGGTACTGTGCAATAAATCAAGATTATTAGTAGCAAGCAAGATGCCATCAACATACAAAACTAACATAATAAACTTACTCCTATTGATCTTCAGATATATACACCGACCAACGATGTTTACCTTAAATCTAAAGGTGACAATAATTTCATTGAACTTCCGATACCATTGTCGAGAAGCTTATTTAAGTCTGTATATTGACTTCTTAAGTTTACACACCATGTGTTCCTTTCCTTTGATAGAAAACCCCTCAAGTTGATTCATATAAACTTCTTCTTCTAACTTCCCATTTAGAAAGGTTGTTCTCACATGCATTTGATGCAGCTCTAAGTCATAATGAGCTACTAAAGCCATTATAATCTGAGTGAATCTTTTCTAGAGGTAGGTGAAAAGGTCTCCCTATAATCGATGTCATCTTTCTAAATGAAACCTTTCGCAACAAGTTTGGCCCTGTGATGTTCAATGTTGTCAGTTGAGTCTTGTTTCATATTAAAGACCTATTTACACCCAACTCTTTTGCAACCTTCAGGTAATTTAACAAGGTCCCAAACATCATTATGTTCCGTAGACTACAACTCATCTTTCATGGCTTCTATCCATTTATCAGAATTTTCACTTTCAATAGCTTGTAAAAATGAGATAGAATCACTATCAATTCTCATAGATATACCGAATAATCATCAAAAATAGTAGATCTCTTTTGTCTTTGAGATCTGCTTAATGCTACTTCTTATGGTTCATCCACTACCTGTTCATCAATTATACCTTCATCATGATTAGTAGGAGCATCAATTTGTTGTTCTTATTTGACTATTAGATTGTACAACAACTTTAGGAACAACAACTTTAGAAGAAGTATAAGGTACAGAAATTTGAACCTCAACTTCTTTAATTTCCACATTATGTGGTTCCTCACTCCCACTAACTTCACCATTCTCAATGAGCCTAGCATTTCCAGTTTCAACAATTCTCGTACTATGATTAAGACAGTAAAACCTATACCCCTTTGATTTTTTTGGATAACTAATGAAGAAACCACTGATTGTTCTTGAATCCAGTTTCTTTTCTTGTGGGCTATAAACTCTAATTTATGTTGGGCAACCCCAAACATGCAGGTCCCTTAAACTAGGTTTCCTACTAGTTTACAGTTCAAAAGATGTCTTTGCAACTGCTTTACTAGGTACCCTTTTTAGTAAGTAAATGGTAGCCTTTAAAGCATATATCCACAAAGAAATAGGTAGAGATGAATTACTCATTATACTCCTAACCATATCCATTAATGTACAGTTACGCCTTTTCACCATAATATTTTGTTGTGGTGTGCTTGGCATTGTGTATTGAGCACATATGTCATGCTTTTCAAGGAATTTAGCAAATGACCAGGGTGTTTTCCAGTTTCATCATATCTTCCATAAAACTCACCACCTCTATTTGACCTAATTATTTTCACTTTTCTGTCTAGTTATCTTTCAACCTCAGTTATAAATACCTCTAAGGCATTAATTGCTTGAGATTTTTCATGCAACAAATAGGCATATCCGTAATGTGAAAAATCATCAATAAAGGAGATAGAGTATTTTTCCTTACTGAATGATGTAATGTCAAAAGGACTACATACATCAGTGTATAATTTCAAGAAGCCGTGAGGTTCTTGTTGCTCCTTTCTTTGTGTGTTTTGTTTGTTTTCCTTTAATATAATCCACAAAAATGTTAATGTCAGTAAAATCCAAATATGGAAGGATTTCATTCTTAACTAATCTTTCCAGTCTTTCTTTGGATATGTGACCTAAATATTTATGCCACAAGTAAGCAAATTGTTCATTCACCAAATGCTGTTTGTTGCCAATATCATGATGCAAAGTTAAGAGTGATTCGGCAAATAGATTATCAAGATTTAGTTTGTATAAGCTATCACAAAGAGTATCAGTACCAAGGAGACAATTATACTTAAACAAACTAAAACATCCATTACCGAAATTAAAAGAGTATACAATCTTATCTATCGACAAAGAAACTAAACTTCTCGAAAGAGAAGATACATAACAAGTTTCTAACAAATCTAAGTGATATCCACTATTGAGAATCAAACGGTATGTCCCGTTAGCTTCTACTGGAGCCTTCACTCTATTCACTATGAACACAAATCTTTCATTCTGCTTTATGATCTGTGTTGTAAGGAATCCCTGCATTGTATTAAAAACATGAATTATACAACCAAAGTCAATCAACCAAGAATTTGAAGGAACTTCAATTAAGTTTGATTTGAGACATGCAAAAGCATAAAACCTACCTTTCTTCTCAAACCATGCCTTACGTTTCAAGCAATCTTACAGAAAGTGTTCAAGTTTTCCACAGAAATGACACTTATCATCCTTATCTTCCTTCTTAAGTACTTAAGATAATGACACATTAACATTAAGTTGTTTCTGTTTTCCCTTAACATACTTCTTTCCTTTCTTTCCAGCTCCTTGATGACTTACATAGTTGATGGAGTGGGTTCCTTGATTCTTGAGCATTATTTCCTCTTAAACCAACATTCGGTGCAATTCATGCACATTCTGTTTGTCTTTCATGTTGTTGTAGTTCATTTGGAAAGGACCATACTTAGATAGTAATGAGTTTATGATGAATTGTACAAGAAAATCTTATTCCAGTTCTATCCCCAAGAACTTAAGTCTTGTTGCTATGTTTGTCATTTCAATGACATGCTTATGAATAGTACGTGAACTATCAAACTTCATGGTGGTCAAAGTACATATTAGGGTCCCAGCAAGAGACTTATCAACATTTTAGGGGGTTTTTCCACAAGTATAAAAAATTCTCTTGCATTCTAAATCTTGGGAAAAGTAGTCTTAATATTACATGCAATATTCATTCACATGAACATTAGGCCTAACCTATTAGACCGATTCTAGTGATTATAATGGGATCTTTCCTCAATACTACTAATTTCAATAATAGTAGTTGGTCTCTCAATGTAAAGTGCAACATCCAGATCTAAAACTCCAAAATGGAACTTGATTTGTTTGCACCATTCTAAGAAGTTAAGTGCGTTAAAGGTCGTAACAGAGGTAGAACACGAATGAAGAGCAAATACTGCAAATAGGTTATGTTCACCAGTAATGCTTTGAGTAATATAATTAGATTCTGAGATGGTTTATAAGCTCTTAAATGTATATTGGTATCCTTTCTTGGGCAAAGATCAACATACAACTTTACACATAATGATGCTTAACGATAATTCGATAATTTTGACATATTAATTAATAATACTCATTATCTTTGGATAAATAAATATCATTAATAACACTAAGCGAGGTCGTAACATTCCACTCACTCTTGGACACTGAAGTGAGTGACGATGAATGTGGTGAGGAACCCGTGAACGTCATGCCCAACATGGAGTGGATTGTAAGAGTGGATGCTGCCAGAAAAGAGGTGGAGATCCTTGGCAAATGGTTGAACCAGTTCGATGGAAAATTCAAGACCATGGAGGCGTTCACCCTTGAGGAGAACAATAGCATCCGGAAGGTGAACGAAACTATCACTTCCTTGGAGTGCCTACTCATGGATGCGCTGAGTAGGATGGAGGTCATAAGTTTCATAATAGAGGCCATGAGTGCTAGCATGGAGGCCATGAGTGTTAGGATGAAGGCACTTGAGGAAGGCATAGCATAGGGGAGATGTGCTATGATTACAGGAGAAAAGGAGGCAAGGATCGAGGTTTCCAAGCCACCAATGTTCAAAGGAATATGTGAAGCACAAGAGGTGGAGAATTTCCTTTAGCAGTTGGAGAATTACTTCAAGTATAAAAAAGTGAAGGGTGATAAGATGAAGAACAACACAGTTGTGGAGATGGCCATGTTATGGTGGAAACATGAATAGTTATAGTAGGGAAGTGGCTATACACCATGAACACATAGGAGCAGTTCAGGAACGAGTTCAAGAAGGCTTCTTCTCGAACAATGTCATCTATAAGGTGAAGCGCATGTTTAGAGAGTTGAAACAGATAGGTAGCATAAGGGCCTTCCTGAAGGAGTTTCAATCGGCAACAACTCATTCCTATTTAAGTTCATGTTGCCTTTGCATGATTTCTTTCCAACATTCAGCCAAAATTGACGGTGTTGGTGGCGTCAAAGTCTCCTTCACTTGCCATATCCCTTGGTAATGACCTACTTTGGTACCACGTTGTCACAAACTTAGAACTCTCACTAAGACTCCATACAACACTTTTCAATTTACTCACGACTTTTTCATGATCTTGCAAATATAAGTAAACCTATTACTCTTGAACACTAAGGGAGCACTAGATATGAGAAGACAAAGAGAGATTTTGAAAAAAGACTTGTGTTATACTTCGAAGAATTCTTATAATCTTAGGATTGATGGCTAAGCAAATGACCCCCTCTATATGTATTACCTACTTGGGGTCAAAGTATAATTAATATTTACATTACAAGTTTCTCAATGTTTATATTTTAGTCTTTCATCTAGAACACTCCACAATTCTAGAGAATTCTAAGGACTCTCAAGTCTTGTCTATAAGATTCTAGATCCTTCTATAAACCCCCTCTAAGACTCTAGATTCTTCCCCCTTAAGATAATTAGATGGTGGATCGTCACACTTGGCTTTCTATGTTTGGAATTTATAATGGTCTGAAATATGAATTGTGAAATCTATGCCAATATTGGGCATATTATTCTTTACAATTTTGAATTTGGTGAACTATAATTGTTTGCAATCAGCTCTGTATTATTCTTCGAACAAGGAGAAAACAAATGACAACGTAAATTGTTTAGATTCTTATCAAAGTCAATGAGTGTATGTCAAGTTGTAAATATCCTGAAGCAGTCCCCACACTAAACCTCCAATGGGAGAACCAATACTCTAACTCCACTAAACAGAACTAACATGAATCAAACATTTGAAGTTATGGAAGCACGTTTACACATAAATCAAGTTAAGTTCCCATAAACTCAAACAAGAAACTAATCAATGCAGAAATAACTTCCCAAAAACTAAAAGTCATTGTAGAAAAACTCTCAGTGTCTAAGATAAGGGGATATACCCTCAAAAAATCAAAACTAATCAAATATCTTAGTGTCTGAGCCCCAAGAAAATGGACTAAGAATAGTGGAAGAACTCATGGTAGTCAGAAAGAGCTGGCTCACCCTTGAACTCTTGAAATCAATACTCGCCTAGCTAAGGTCTACCAATAGCTGTCTAAAGATGTCATGTATTCAACAACGAAAGATCAAGTTTAGTATTAGCACCATAATAACAGTGTATTGATAGGATCACGTGGATATTCCAGTAAGCAAAATATACACAAGCAACTTCAACATTGTAAAACAACATATGACCAAAAAAACAATTGCAAGTCATGCATACATATCACTTTCATGATTATCATTCTCAACACGATATTTTTAATAATAGCTCTCTCATGGGACCTACACCCAAATAAGTTATGTCGAAATGTATGACTCAATCCAATGATGTGTCAGCACATGATGTCTAATTCAATAATGTGTCAAAATATGACACCTAATTCATAATGTGTCTAAACATGTCACTGATCCAATAATTACAATCACAATCACACATATCATAAATAATCCACAACTTATAGAATCTATTAGTAGGTTCATTTCATTCAATTAGATCATGAAAATCATTTACTAGGTTCTTATTATTATTGCCTATTCACATAAATATGAAAATACTAAAAAAATAGTTAACAAGCATATATCACACAAATGTGAATATCAAACCATCACCTACCTCGAAAAAAGTCTTGAAAACTCTAAGCATACAAATCTTTCCTTTTACAATGTCTTGGCTCATTCATGGTATATACACAATCAAGAAGTACAATAATCAACAAAAATAATCTAAATACCCAAATTATTTCAAAATCTTATTCCTTGGCCACTTTTATGATCATCTCCCCCAATTAGGGTTTTTCCTCCCACCATTAATTGTAGTTCACAATCTTCCTTTACAATAGTTCCCTTAGATTCTATGATCTAGAATTCAATTTACAAGTTAGAGGAACGATTAACTTAACTTTGTCGATGAAACAGGTGAAATACTGAAGAAAATAAGTCCTAGGTAATTCTAGTCTTTCAGGAACAAAGTAGGAGAAAATGAGAATCAAATTGGGACTTTTCTGAACTTGAACTTGTGATTGCACCACAATAGCAGCACCACAAAGTAGGTTGCACTAACACTGAAATTTTGCAACCTCGTATCGCAAACTCTCTTTTTACAACTCATCTTCAAACTATGACATTAAAAAATATACTCTTTGTGCCAAATTTAATCTCCAAAGTTCTACTAGCTCAAATTCAATTGGGTAAAGCCATATTGGTACGTTATTGTCTTAGCTATCAATTTAAAATACCAAACTTATGAGTCAACCCCTAATCCATTATCGATTGCTCGAGACTTCACATGACTCAATTTTTGTCAAAGTCTATCCTAGGCTCAAAATCTAGAACTTCCTACTAGGGAGTTTTCTGGTCCAATTTTCTTTTCCATTGACATATTAGCATTGATGAGGATGAATAATTACAGAATTCTTCATATATAATTTATTTCTGAACAACTCGTAATATGTGAGCATAAAAAATTAAGAGTCCACATGTCACGATCCTAGTCCTGGTCATGATAGCGCCTGCTAGTCCCACCTATAGGCAAAATGATTCCCAACCCAAGGAAACCTGTCCTAGCTCTCTAGTCCAAACCAAATCGACGCAATAATAATATATCACTGAAACCTATCCAAAACCTAGAAGTCAACTGT
This sequence comes from Solanum ossicruentum, assembly GCA_025774065.1. Lineage (NCBI taxonomy): Eukaryota > Viridiplantae > Streptophyta > Magnoliopsida > Solanales > Solanaceae > Solanum > Solanum ossicruentum. The sequence goes on along the minus strand of JAOTQR010143352.1, from coordinate 6,795 downwards.
ATAGAGCTACAATATACACAAGGACATATCATATAAATATATTAATAATCATAATTACATACAAAACTAGGAATGCACCTACAAATACAAACTCTACTGTACAAGGTCGATGTCTAGATGCAAAAGACGACCATCAATTGGAAGGACACTGTGAAAAAGCCAAAGCTATCGAGGTTCACCAAGAGTCTTCTAAGCACTCCCAGATCATCTATCACGGCTCGTACCTTGACCTACACCATGAGAAGATGCAAAAGTAAGGGTGAGTGTTAGAAAATGCCCCAGTAGGCATCATCGGCCGACCGAGTGATATAACAACATATATAAAGCCCAAAGATAAAGAGAACTATAAAAGTATAGCAAAACAAATTCAGATCAAGGCATGAGCATGTCTGGGAACTTTAAACCACTATGGACACATGCATACATGTAGGCTCCACTCCACACCATGAGTATGTAAGTCGCAAGCTTGTTCCATATTATACAATAACTCAATTCTACCCCCATTATAAAGCAAATCCCACCATCTGTCTTTATATAATAGTGAGTCGGTGCGGCAATTCAACAAGGAAGTCTTAAGAATCCACCATTTGTCCCATCCGTTTAATCAATTGACAAGTCACGAGGATCAATCGGCTAGACATACCTATCCTTACTAAATCATCAAATGTTCGCATAATCATGGATGTTCATAACTGAACTCATGGTTTGCAAATATGACTTTTAGTCTATTCCCAACTTCCTTGTATAAGTGATTCCGACAATCCACTATAAATGGCCCACAAACTAACCAAGTAACTGTAGACAATAGCTAATATGCTCTCATTCAGACCCATGGCCAAAACCCCTTCCCTTTCTATCCAATCCACCCGATATTACCACCAAACACTCACCAATGCAGCAAATACCTAATAGACTACCCACTCTTAAGGCTCTCTGTATATCTCTTCGCGCGCAGATATTCGTATATCATTTCTCAAAAATGGTCCATAGTAGTTATTACTACCCAACCCCATTCTATAGCGTTTTGACAATTACTCTTGGTAGAAACTGTAACAACAACCACCAATGCTTATAAGTCACCAAATTCATGCTATGCAGTACAACAGTCAGCCGACAGCCACAACTAGCCACTTACAATAGCCAACTATATCCATATCCAGGTACAACCTCCAGAATTTCCACCACCATAACCTCCCTTAATAATGTCCAGCTATTAGTTAACTCAACAAAATCATATTGGAGTACATGTAACTAATCTGGAATACACTGGCACACCATCGATACGCATAAAATAGGATGTATAAAAGAACACGCTAGAGGTAGGGCTAACTCAAATGCAATCGGTCTAACCCATTCCGGAACATCAATAGGGTTGACATATCAGGCCCACATCACCTCACCTTCCAACCTATATGACTTCTCTCAGGGGTGACATCCTCAAAACTGCTTTTCATGGAAATCTCAAACTATAAATCAACGTCAATGTTCGGTATAACCTCAGGTGCGACTCAAAGTTTTCCTCAACCTATCTCACAAACTTCGAACCTCAGCTAAGGTGTCGTGTAACAAGTCTATACCACACGAGCCCAACTTTATAGGCTTAAACCAGCCAACTAGAGCGCCACATCAATAACTGCATGAGAAACAACTCAATCCACCCCTAAGGCAATATCAAAACCAAGGCCATTCAACAATATCACTCGACCTGCGTATCACAATCCTGTAGAGTCATTATACCTAATCCCCCACTAATAAAAGGGACCTTCCATTTCCTCAACAGCTGACCCGAGATAAAAGAAACTCGAAACTCATACTCAAACAAGCGATAGGCAGATCAATGCACCTAACTCTATATAACTATAACCCAAGTACCAGGCTTAGGCAATCTAGCAAAATAATCAACATTTCCACAGACAAGCATAGTCAGGCATCCGAACAACACAATCTTAGTCGGTTGGCAACCATAACAAGTCCCTAGGGAGGAGGGGCAGTAGCTAAGCTGATAACGTAACAATATTTGATATGATAATAGAAAGTCCAATAAGCCTTCAGGCATAACATCCATCTCAATATCCAATGACCACTAAATTAGAAGAATTGTATGTCAAGAAAATCACCATAGGAAATCATTGCATAGAGGACAAGGTGTACCTAGAGGTATGACCGACATCCGACCTCTCAAATACTATATATGTCAATATCAGAATGCCCACTCCAATAAGAAAGCATTATAAATCCTATGGTTTGACTTATATTCAGCCGCCAATAGGGTATAATCATAATATAGGAGACAACTACTCAGATCCCACTAGTTAAATATACTCATCAACATTAGAAAACCCAACAGGTCTAACTAGTAGGTAAATAATTGAATACGAATATACGGAAGGCACCAATTCTCAACAGTACCTCAATCTCAACTTATCGCAGCTTCAAGATCTCTATCAAGAGTGCTCACAATCGATATAACATTTAACCAGCTATTGACGTACGAATATATGTATCATAGAAATCTATACCTAACAACATCTCTTATAGCACAATACATTTCTACCACCCATCAAGTATTAATCACAAAACCTGTCGCTAAGGTCCCTTCTACATTCTCAATACCTATTAGTTTCCTTATTTTGCTGTTACAACTCGAGGGCATCTAGCCTCTACTCAACAGGCTCTAAGTTCAACTCCCTATTTGATATTGACGATGCAACACTTTTCCTGCAGAGAGTCTAGCCTATACATAGCATCAACATGGAGGGACGAACAAACAAACATTCTTAGAAATTGAAGAACCATTGACAAGATGCACAACATAATTAATAGCACAGGAAAGTTCCTAAATATCCCATAGCCTCCTGATGATAAGCCACGAATGTCTCCACACCCATCCACATGACTCTACTAGATAGTAGCTCTGTATAGTTGAGACCAGTGAACCTTAAGCTTTAATACCACCTTGTTATGACCTGGTGCTGGTCATGATGGCGTCTGCTGGTCCCACCTAAAGGCAAGCCAATTCCCAATCCAGGGGTATATGTCCTAGCTCTCTAGTCAAAACCAAATCAAAGCAATAATAATATATACGCTAAAACCTATCCAGAAGTCAACTGTACAGAGCTACAATAGACACAAGGACATATCGTATACATATATCAATAATCATAATAATGTATAAAACTAGGATTAAACCTACAAATACAAACTCTACTGTACAAGGCTGATGTCCATATGCAAAAGACGACCATCAATTGGAAGGAGACTGAGAACAATCTAGAGTTGTCGAGGTTAACCGAAAGTCTCCTAATCACTCCTAAATCTTCTATCATGGCTCGTACCTTGACCCACACCATGGGAAGATGCAAAAGTATGGGTGAGTACCAAAAAAGGCACCTAGTAGGCATTATCGACCGACCCAGTGAAATAGTAACATATATAAAGCCCAAATGTAAAGAGAATTGAAGCAATGTAGCAAAACAAACTCAAATCAAGGCATGGACATGTTTGGGAACCCTCAAAGCACTCTAAACCAATTAGACTGAAGAACAATGATAACCTGAAAGAACCCAATTACTAATCATCAATACTGACTGACGAAGATGTTAGTCCAACACGACAACTACCACCAAGTGAGGTATAGTGTTGTACACTAGTGCAAGGCCCAAGTATCCATGCCTGTACACCAACTAGGTCCCCACAAGCCCAAAAGGCACACCCTTGCACAATAATAATGCTGATAGAAAATCACAAAATCCCATAGAACCATCACAGAATCCCATAGAACCATCACAGAACAAGGGCTAACTGAACGTGGGTATAAGGCTCTAGTATCTACGCCTGAATGCCCCCTGAGCCCCCGTAAGCCAAAGAGGTACACCCACACACATCAGGTGTAAATAGGTGAGTATATCCATAGGTAAACATTCGGCCCCCCACCCTCAACATCACAAATGTAACCAGGTCCTCGACTCATCAAAAGTTATGTCACACAAGGACTCGGACCCCTAATATCACATGAGGACTCTAACCCACGGATCTTTTGACCTGGCCTCTGGTCGGGTAGTCAACCAGGGCCAAGTGGTCTGACCATAAATGTGACATGGGATGTATCCCCTGCAGGAGAAAGAATCCCTTTCGTATTAACAATAGTGTCTCATCTCAAGATATGAATCATAGGGACCAGCCCCGCACAATATCAATCATAAGGCCTAACCCCACGGAATATCAATCATGGGGCCCAGCCTTATGGAATATCAGTCAAGGTTCTTGACCCAATTCTCAGTCGGCACTCAATCCACAAAATTTGTATCCATCGCCTGAAGCTCTGGCACGACCACCAAATCTCAGAACACGGGGCGTGTAACATATGAACTTGGATAGTCGGGTATGGTGCTAGTGCTCAAACAATGTATAAGTCATCTAGGAATCGAGGTATCAATCAATCACTCACTCAGCCTTTCTATCTGGATCTGATACTCTAAAATCATACTGTGCCTAAAGTGAATGTATGTAATGACACTCCCTATCTCGGTATGCTACAGTCTCAATCTAACCCACAGAATCATAATTACTATTTCTCTTAGATATAATAGGCACCCCAACATCAGATGAAACAAACCAACGCACCACAACCGTAAGCAATACACCAAAGTATATATATCATAGGTCAGTGTAGAATCATGCCTCACTAAGGCTATGTATACAATAACCTCATCAATCACAGGTGCCCAAAATAAATATAGACCATTACGGCAAATCATAAATACCTAGGATACCCAAATCTAGCCAAGTCATATCTATACCAAAGTCGAGCTGCAGTATCACATATAATCAATGCACAGTCTCCTAGTTATCATATCTCAGTATCAACCTACTATAAACATCAAACAAGAGTAAGTCAAGTCAGAACACATGCCTGCCCCAGGGCACTAGCCCATATTTTGCCCTTACCAGGCTCTTTCTCTATGTAAAGTATCTCACAAGGCAGCATCAGTGTAACCTGAACTAAGGCCCAAGGAACGAATGGAGTAAGAAGTCCCCAAGTGAGCGTCATATGGGGGGCCGTCAAGAGAATAGAAAATCAGAAGGATGATGCCCACTATAATCATATCTTGGCCTAGTGGTCACAAAGGATATCGCCTAAGACAATCATATGCCTGCCCACCGTAGTATGCCTCTCTCAATTGGATGCTAGTCCCCAAGACTAACCCATGTAACTAATATCTTATCACAGATATCCCAGCAAACCCATAGGGTATAACCTTCACCGATAACAGGGCCACACTCCTATCTATAACCTACGAGTGGCTCAATATCAATGCATCTCGTATTATAGGTCACAAGGCTTCTTTAGGGGTATTACTTTGACCATCTCTAGAATATGGTGTATCTTTAGTAACTAACTAGTGGAAAAAGTACATAATAGATCACAGTAGTATAATGGATCATACAAACCACAAAGTAAGATAATAACAGTATACATGATCATATAAACCACAGGGCAACATATAATCATGTTTAATTAGGAAATTCTACCAAAAGTACTCAAAACAATATAGATAACCACAACCACATCATGCATATACATACCAACCAGATATATATACTAGATTCAGCACACAAGGTAGCACGTAATCCCAAGTCCACCTCAATAGTTAGTATATTCTGGTAACCTCGGACCATACACATATACAAGCAAGAGCCAAGCTCAGTGTACATACTTGTTACATGTTCACAACTCCAACCATCTCCTTTCTGACCTTTTCGTAGTCATATAATGTAAGAATTGAGGTAATTAAAGAACTACAACCGACACAACCCTTAATATAACAACTACCATCCCATAACATTATATATACATAACACACAGATCACATCCATCCACATACAATTACTCCACAACTCAATCTATAAATAGTACACTCCTACACATTCCAACTCAAATATGGATTATTTCATATCAGTCTAGGGTATAGAAACACCCCAGCCTACCTGACATCTAATGTCTATTGCTCTGAGTCAATCCAACTATGCTTTTCCCCTCCAAATCACTTCCCGAATGTTGCTCAGCCATTAAAACATAAGTCACAAGATCATAACGCTGATTTGGATGTAAAACCATAAAAGACAGTGAAATTACATAAATTAACGCTAAAATGGAAAAAATTGGGGCCCATAGTTGAAATTCTATATCAATCCCCATAAAATAATTCCCACATCACCTTGAGTCAATATCCAGAAACTCGGCCCAAAATGGACTCCAGAAGACCAAGAAAAGGCCCAAACACAAAGTTAAAAACTTTATAGGAAAAATATTCTTTTCAAAATTCTCTCAGTCAAAATTCTCAAAATCTAAACAAAATCAGCAAATGCCGAGCATACCACAACATTCCTCTAGGAACGTACAATTATTCTGATAAAAGTTTTACTCAATTCCGTTAAGAAATGATCGAGATATTTCACTGTAAAGTTTTCACTTATTTCCGACATATCAACGATAACAAAATAGAGATTTACCTAAAGTACATGTCAAATCCTGAATCCAACTTCACTCTAGCGTTCCTTGTGAAAAATTGAGTCACGTAGCCTTTTGAATCACTTAAGTTGGATGAAAAGAGCTTGGAATCGCAGTGGAAATTTGGAGGAATATATAATATACTTTCCTCAAACATCTATATACATATACATACACACACATATATATATATATATATATATGGAATAGAGGAAGAAGCCAATTTTCAAATAAGTAAATCGGATCATTCAATGTTTATAAAAAGGTCGACATTAGGTATTGTA
>JAOTQR010143321.1:0-57758 GCA_025774065.1 Solanum ossicruentum | reverse complement strand
GATAAGCACCATAAACAAAATGCATAACATAGGCAATGAATAAGCTTATAGCAATATGACATGTATGAATGATGCTTGAAGTACAGTCATGCTTATATGGAACATAGTACATGTGTATGGAATGACCATATTAGTGCAATCCAAGGTCTACCACCTCCTTGGAGAAGCGATTGAGGTATGAACCCCTCAATAGCTTGATGAGGTACAAACCCCCCAGCATGGTTGAGGAGGTACAAATCCCGAACATGGTTGATGAGGGACAAACCTCCCAATATGATTATGAGGTACAAAACCCCCTACATGGATATCAAGGTACAAACTCCTAGACATGTTGCACGGGCCTGCCACCCCCTGAGAGAGGTGATTGAGGTACAAACCCCTCAACAAGGTTACCTAGACCTACAACCTCCCAAAAGAGGCTTGGTCATCCCCAACACTACAGAGATAATATCATATACATACATTTATTTCATTATCATTAAGTCATTAATCTCATAAGACATGCACTGGACCTTCAATTCCTCAAGAAATGATAATCAAACATTTCATCAAACACTTGGTGAGTGTGTAGTGTTAGTGTAAAACCATGCAATTCAAGAGGGGAATCATGCTCCAAAATTCAGTGTAAAATGATCAATAGATAGTTGGTAACATCGTCAAGCAATATACATCAAAACCCTTAGATAAATCTAACATTAGATCTTAGATTCATGGCTCAAACATGCTAAAACAATCACCATTTTTTAAACCCCAGCATAGTGTGCAGTGAAATTCATAATAAGTAAGAGCCATGAGTAAATCAACTTTAAATCATGCAATTTTAGGTAAAAAGAAGCTTGGACATCATGGGTGAAAGGACCTATGAAAAAAACCCATACACCTTAGTTTTGGAGAATTCCGTGAAGAAGATTTGAAATGGAGACTTGAAGCTTGGATGAGAACCTTAAGATCCAGATGAGTTTTGAGACTTGAATTTAGGAGTGAAATATTTGGCTAAGTGCTTTGGTGAGTATTAGGGAATGTTTTGGATGATATCAAGGTGAAATATGACTATGTATAGGTATTTTTATGTTCGGGAACACTTCGGCCCATGAACCAAAAAGTGTTGGACTGAACTTGAAAACTGCACAAAAAAAAAACTATAGTGCGCCCTTGGCAAGTCGCGCCTGGGGCGCAAATTGCTCACTAGAAATCACATTTTGCGATTTTCAAATTTTTGATATGGTTGCTATTAAATCATGGTTAGATCCATTCACCACTTAATTTAACCCCCTGATCAATAATATGAAGTCATATTTTCGATATCACGCACGAATTTTGAGATATATGGAAATTATAATTCCAAGCACTTTCGAGGCACATTTTTGGTAATTTTTGGGTCATTTAAATATCTCCTCCTTGTGAACATTCGTCCCCAAATGTCAAAGAAATGTATATGAGATACGTAAATATGACAATTTCATCCTACATAAGGATGCAATAATGCACTTAAACATCATTTTAAAAATCTCAACATAATGTAAAATCATCATGAATTTTTCAATTTAAACATGAATGTATGCAATGACACGAGGGTTGAACTTAAGACTTTAGATCATATAGAGGATTTAGATTGATACCTTAATCTTGAGTGGAGTGAAAAAGGTAAGGATATCGCTTTTGTATGTCTGCTTCAGCCTCCCAAGTAACACTTTCAACTTGTTGATTCCTCCAAAGGACCTTAATGGAAACCACATCTTTCTTCCTCAACCTCCTCACTTGTCTATCCAAAATCCGAACTGGAACCTCTTCGTAGGTCAAACTGTCTTTAACAACACCCACAACATTAAGAGGCACAATAGTATTAGGGTGTCCCACACATTTCCTTAACATGGATACATGAAAGACTGGATGAACCAAATCCATCTCACTAGGCAATTCCAACTCATAAACTACCTTGCCAATTTTCATCATTACCCTACAAGGACCTACATATATTGGACTCAACTTTCCCTTATTACAAAAAGAAACCACACCCTTCATGGGAGACACCTTCAAATAAACCTAATCACCAACTTTGAATTCAAGATCCCTTCTCTTCACATCGGTATAGGACTTTTGGTAAGTTTAGGCCGTCTTCAACCTTTGTCTAATCATCCTAACCTTCTTTAGAGCCTCCATAACCAGGTCTGGTCCCAACAAAGCTACCTTACCAACCTCAAACCACCCAATCGGTGATCTATAACGTCTACCATAGAAAGCTTCAAAAGGAGCCATATTGATGCTAGAATGATACCTATTGTTATAGGCAAACTCAATAAATGGGAGATGATCCTCCCAATTACCCTTAAGCTCCAATACGCAAGCCCTAAGCATATCCTCAAGTGTTTGGATAGTTCTTTCGGCTTGGCCATCTGTTTGAGTGTGAAAGGTCGTGCTAAGTTTAACTCTTTTACCAAGAACCCTTTGAAAGGACCTCCAAAAGTTTGAAGTGAATTGACCAAAACAATCTGATATGATGGACAAAGGAACCCCATGCAATCTCACCAAGTAATGAATGTACAATGTAGCATAATCTTCAGCCCCATATATGGTCTTAACCAATAGAAATTGAGCCAATTTTTTCATCCTATCAACCAAAACCCAAATGGAATAAAAACCCTTTCTAGTCTTGGGCAACCCATCCACAAAATCCATATTAATCTCTTCCCACTTCCAAGTAGGAATCTCTATGTCTTGTGCTAAGCCACCCGACCTTTGGTGTTCAACTTTGACTTGTTGATAACTATGAAAATTGGAAACAAATTTGGCAATGTCCCTCTTCATACCTCCCCACGAATACACATCCCTCAAATCTCTATACATTTTGATAGAACTGGGGTGAATAGAATAGGAAGAATTATGGGCCTCATCAAGGATCCTTTCTCTCAAGCCATCAACACAAGGCACACATAACCTAATTTGGCACCTAAGGGAACTATCTCCCCCTTGGGAGAAAACCTCCACCACGCCCTCTTTTTCACCCAGGCCTTCAATTCTAACAAGGAGAGATCAAGATCTTGCTTTTCTTTCACCTCATCAACCAAGGAAGACTTAGAACCATAAACAACCACAATGCCACCATTATCCACCTCTTCCAACCTAACCCCCAATCTATCCAACCGATGCACTTCCCTAGCTATCTCTTTATCAACACCATCAACATGAGCTAGGATACCCTTAGACACCCTACTCAAAGAATCCGCCACAACATTAGCCTTACTGGGATGATAATGCACACTCATATCATAATCCTTAAGAAGTTCTAGTCACCTTCTTTGTCTCAAGTTGAGATCTTTTTGAGTGAAGACATATTGGAGACTCTTATGATCGGTGAACACATTAACATGCACGCCATACAACTAATGTCGCAAAATTTTCAAAGCAAATACCACGGCGGCCAATTCAAGATCATGAGTAGGATAGTTCTTTTCATGCACTTTTAGTTGTTTAGAAGAATAGGTTATAACCTTAACATTTTGCATTAGAACACAAACCAAACCGACTCTAGAAGCATCACAATACACAATGAACCCCTTTAGCCCATCCGATAGTGATAATATAGGAGTGGACTCAAGCTTATCATTCAAGGTTTGGAAGTTCCTTTCACACTCATCAGTCCACACAAACTTAGCCTTCTTTTGGGTCAATTTTGTCATGGGAGAAGCAATAGAAGAGAACTCATTCATAAATCTTTGTAATAACCTGCTAAGCCCAAGAAGCTCTTACTATCCGGCAGAGTCAATGGTCTAGGCCAATTTTTAATCACATCCATCTGCTTACTATCGACCTTAATACTATCTCTTAACATCACATGACCTAGAAAGGCAACCTATTTTAACAAAAATTCACACTTCTCATACTTAGCATACAACTTCTCTTCCCTAAACCTTTGTAGCACAACCCTCAAATGACCCATATGTTCCTCCTCACTAAAAGAATATATCAAAATATCATCAATGAAGACTATAACAAATGAATCAAGGTAGGGTTTAAAGACCATATTCATAAGATCCATAAAGATAGTCGGTGCATTGGTCAACCCAAAGGATATCACAACAAACTCAAAATGCTCATACCTAGTCCAAAAGGCCCTCATAGGAATATCACACTCCCTCACATTCACTTGGTGATACCCGAACCGAAGATCAATCTTAGAGAAGTGGCTAGCCCTTGCAATTGGTCAAACAAATCATCAATTCTTGGAAGAGGATACCTATTCTTGATGGTGACCTTGTTGAGTTGCCGGAGGCCAATACACATTCTAAGAGACCCATCCTTCTTCTTCACAAACAACATCGGTGCACCCCAAGGTGATTGGATAGGCCTAATAAAACCCTTCTCCAACAAGTCCCTCAGTTGTCCTTCAACTCTACCGGGCCATATAGTAAGAGGGAATAGAAAAGGGTTGAGTATCGGGGAGGAGGTCTAAACCAAAATCTATTTCCTTTCGGGAGGAACACTTGGAAGGTCATTTGGAACGACATCAAGAAACTCATTTACTACCGGAACCAACTCTATGGAAAGGACCTTGGACACCACATCCCTAAGCCTCATAAGATAAGAAAGACACCCCTGAGAGATCAACTTACAGGCTTTAATGCAAGAGATAAACCTACCCTTGACCACCACATCATAACTCTCCCACTCAAGGACGGGTTCATTTGATAATTGAAACTTGACCCTACGGGTTCTACAATCAATAGAGGCAGAGTATGATGCAACCAATCCATCCCAAGAATAACATCAGCATCACCATAAATAACTCAACAATATCACAAGGAAATATTTTATGCAAGATGTAAATGGAACAATTTATATAGACCTTTCAAGCAATGATAGATGAACCAATAGGAGTAGACACCTCATATGACTCAGACAACAATTCGGGCTCAACATGGAACTTTTTGTCAACAAAGGGGGTAGTAAAAGAAAGAGTGGCACCCAAATCAATCAATGCATGCATATCAAAATAAAATATTTTCAACATACCAATGATGACATCGGGCACCTCATCAACCCCTTGCATCCCATACAAAGCATAAAGCTGATTGTGCCTTGGGGCACCATCTTGTCGGCCACCTCTCCCCAAAGGAACCACATTAGCACCTTGTAGATGAACCTCCTTACCGTTGTTGGGATTTCGAGGGCAATCCACAACCTTATGCCTAACTTCCCCACAACAATAACAAGCATTAGTATCCCTCAAGCATGGCCCACTATGACCCTTACCACGTTTTGGACACCCACGATTAGTAACCATACCCCCATCACCTTGGGCCCTTGGAAAGTCATTGGCAACCCTCTTTTAAAATGCATGAGAATACCCTTCGCCTTGATGGAACCGTCCATCCTTTCAATTTTGGAATCCGCCATCGAAATAGGCCCTCTTGGCCTCATGACCCTTCCTCTTCCTCAACTTTTCCTCCTCCATTTATTCGACATAGGTCATCAAATGGGACAAGTCCATGTCACTAATCAACATAGAAGACTGGCAGTTCTCATTCACCAAATCGAACACATCTATCACGAACTTGTTTTTTCTAGACCTTAGGTCGGCAGCCAAATATGGGGCATACTTTGAAAGCTGGTTAAACATGAGGGAATACTCCCTCACACTCATATTCTCTTGTTTCAAATTCATAGACTCCACCAATTTGGCCTCCCTAAGCTCAAGAGAAAAGAACCGATTAAGAAAGGCTGCCTTGAACTCCTCCCAAAGCACCATATTGTTGACTCCCTTCTCCTCCTTCCATTGATAGTACCATACTTGTGCTACCTCTTTGAGTTGGTAGGCTGCCAACTCCGCCTTATCTTCCGACCTCGCACCCATGATAGCCAATACCTTGTAGACTTCATTGATGAACTCTTGAGGGTCCTTATCTACCTTAGACCCATAGACTTTCAAGGGATTTATCATCGTTAAGTCTCTCACGTGAGATGCCGATGTAGGAGGATGAGGGGATTGGGCCCCTTGATTGGTTTGATTACCCACAACTTGTGCAAGCAAGGTGAGAGCATCCCAAAGGTCTCCATGAGCCGGTTGCTCTTCAAATGTGCGGGCTCTTCTTCCTCTTATTTAGGCATTATCTAGCATAGCATATAACAATCATTAGTGGGAAAACACCTTATTTTAACTCTATAGAACGACTTAGAACATGAAGAGGGGAAACATTTCCTAAAACATCTCATAGCCTCTTACTCATAGTTGTGGTGCACAACACAACCATGAATAATACTCTAATCGATGCGGTGTGTTGGATCCCGAGTATCTAACAACCAAGTGCTTTGATGCCAAATTTGAACCCGAAAGGACCCTAAGCAGGCCTCTTAACATATCATTACACATCCTTGATAACGAAAGCAAGAAAACAACAACAAGAGATAGTAAATAGGGATAATCAGGGTTAAGGGATAACTTTCATATCATAATCAATAAGAGTCAAGAGAGAGTCAAGCTCAAAGCATAATACATATCATGTCCAACAACACCTCTATTACATAGATAAGAGTGTGGGCCAAGACAAGCAACTTGGATCACCCTCATAGTCAATACATACTTAAAAGAAAGACAGTCTTAGAATATTAGATATGATCATAAACACCATTCTCGAAATGGACTCACCAACAAGCTTGGGAGAAATTGTACTAGTGAGGATGCTCAAGTGGGGCTCCGGTTCCTACATGGTGACATCATGTAGGCATAGAATATGCGTTAGTACGTTTGAATGTACTAAGTATATAGGATGCAATGCAACAACTGATAAGCCCCATAAACAAAATGCATAACATAGGAAATGAATAAGCTTATAGAAATATGACATGTATGAATGATGCTTGAAGTACAATCATGCTTATATGGAACATAGTACATGTGTAAGGAGTGACCATATTAGTGCAATCCAAGGCCTACCATCTCCTTGTAAGGGCTATTGAGGTACAAACTCCTCAATAGGTTGATGAGGTACAAGTCCCCCAACATGGTTGATGAGGTACAATCCCCCTAACATGATTATTAAGGTAGAAATCCCTTAACATGGTTGCACAACACTGCCACCACCCGAATGAGGCAATCGAGGTATAAACCCCTCAACAAGGTTACCCGGGTTTACAACCTCCCGAGTGAGGGTTGGTCATCCCCAACAATATAGAGATAATATCATATACATACATGACTTTTATCGTCATTAAGTCATTCAACACATAATACAGGCATTGGACCTTCAATTCCTCAACCAGACATTTCATCAAACATTTGGCAGGTGTTTAGTGTTAGTGTAAAACTATGCAATTCAAGAGGGGAATCATGCTCGAGAATTCAGTGTAAAACCATCAAGATATACGTGGTAATACCATCAAGCAATATACATCATAACCCTTCATCAAATATCACATTGCATCTTTGATTCATAGCTAAAAACATGCTAAAACAATCAGTATTTCATAAACGCCAATATAGTGTGCAGTGAAATTCATAATGATTAAGACCCATGAGTAAATTAACTTTAAATCATGCAATTTTAAGTAAAAAGAAGCTTGCGAATCATGCATGAAAGGAACCCATGAAAGAAACCCACATACCTTAGCTTTGGAGAATTCCTTGAAGAAGATTTGAAATGGAGACTTGAAGCTCAGATGAGAACCTTAAGATCCGGATGAGTTTCAAGACTTGAATTTAGGAGTTAAATTTTTGGTTAAGTGTTTGAGTGAGTATTAGGGAGTGTTTTAGAAGATATGAAGGTGAAATATGGCTAAGTATAGGTATTTTCATGTTTGGGAACACTTAGGCCCAAGACCAAAAACCTTGAACCGAACTTGAAAAATTGTATAAAAAACACTATAGCGCGCCCCTGGCGCATCGAGCCTGGGGCATGAACTGCTCATGGAAATCACATTTTTCAATTTTCAAAATTGGATACGATTGCTCTTAAATCATGGTTAGACCTATTTCCCACTTAATTGACCCTCTGATCAAGAATATGAAGTCAAATTTTTTATATCATGCATAGATTTTAAGATATATGGAAATGATAATTTTGGGCACTTCCGAGGCATATTTTTGGGATCGTTTCATGACCCATCTAGGGCCTAGTGTTTACATGGTGTTTGAGACACTCGATGATACCTCTCCCAAGTCATCTTAAATATCTTAAGCATTCATAGGCATTACATTGAAGCATTTGCAGAATAAAAAGGGGAAAAGGTCTATAGCATTTTATGACAATGAAGCAACATTAAAAAGTTTTCAAGGCAACATATCTACGTCCATGAAGCATGCCGACTAATACATCAATGGATGGAACGGGTAACAATTAGTTTCCATCAAATAGAAAAGACTTAAATGTTTAACAACATAGAAAGTAAAAGCGTCAAAAGGGCAACATACACATTGTCTCAGAATAAGTGCAAGCTAGATAGAAAATGGTAGAGTCCTAAACTAAGGGCTCACCAAGATAAAAGTACTAGTCTTGAACGTCAAACACTAGCCACGAGCCGGTGGAGGAGTACCTCTCCCTACAAGTTTAAATCATGTGGGCAAAATATGCATTAGTACATTGGAATATACTAAGTATGTGAGATGTAATGTACGAATGAAATTGTAAGGCCATCATTCATAAATATAACATATAAATATACATGAGATTAAAGATACATAAAATGTGAGCTTAAGAATATCACTCAAAATGAAAAAGAATCAATACATGAAAGATCACATATAAAGAATCACGTCATAGAGTTATAAACTTATGGGAGAAGATCTTAACCGACATTTAAGACCATGTGAGATACTACATGAAATACAAAATAATCCTTTATGTTAGCACGGGGAGACCATTTACTGGGTGGAACTCCGTAACTTCACACACATCTTAAATAACTTGAATGACCTACGTGGATCCACTAGCCTAGCCTACAAAGGCTTCTATAGTGGCACATAGTTAGGGACAATGAGATTTATCTTTAATGGGTCATGTATCAACTAATGGAATGAATCTTATTCTCAAGTACAATCATTTCTATGTCATCCTATGGTATCGTTAAAACATAACTCAGTCAAATTTTGACGCTTAGAATCATAAGTATCAGTCATAGGACTAGCTCAAACTTAGGAACTACCAAGTAAGGATTGTCCTTTCATCTTTGGGACCTTTCTTAAACATATTTTTTGGGCAATAGTCAACATGCTTATATCTTTGACAAATCATAACTTTAAAACTCATCTTTAATGCCCTAAAAATCATGATAAATCATGTAAGACTTTGCTTGAAAGCTAGGTGTGCTAGGCTTTTATAATGGAACAATCATAAATAACCTATTCATGTTAAGATCATGAATATACACTTATTTAAAACATGCAAAACAGCCCCCACACTTCATCAATAACAAGAACCATCATTGGGGTCATCATCAATAGCTGAAGTATATGTAAACACATAGTAAAAACATTATGGGATATTGTGAATATCGTTTAGTAGTATAAAACATCATGAAATCATTATAAGCACACATATTATCTTGAAGGAATTTAGTGAAAAGGTAAAATATATTATAAAGGACTTTGTGGATGAAAGAAGACCCAAACAAATCAAACTCACATACTCTGGTAACCTTAGGAAGGACAAACTTGAAGCCTTTGAGAAGAACCTTGAAACACTAGCCTTTGCCTTGACCTTTTCTAGAGAGAGTATTTGCCTAAGGGAAATTGAGAATGGAAGAATGAGGGATTTACTAAGGGTCCTAGGGCTTTAAGGTTTGGTTTAGCCCCTTTTTATCCTAAAAATGACATAGTTTAGGAATAAAAATTATGGAAATGACCAAATTTCCCCTAATTAAAATTGGTGGAATCAACCTACGAAGCCCCGATTACGGGCCATGGTTCAAACCACAGACCATAAGTCTTATCCATCCTGTTAACTTTTCCAAAATCCCCGAAACTAATCTACTAAACCCAAAACTACAAAACTATTCCATGGTCTGTCCTTTGATCTACGGCTCGTAGTTGGACTCATAGAGTTCTCCCACACTTAGCCATTTTGATGATCTTTTTAGATCTTATCCAAGAAGAGATTCTATGTGTTGTATAATTGTTTATGGGTCGGGTTGTTAATTCATAGATTACTTTCCAGCAAACTCCAATTCTTTTTCATGTTAAGAGCTTCATCACAAACCTGTCTACTATTCATCATGTAATGTCTCATAAGTTTGAAGTTGAAACTAAGGCAAAGTTGAGGAATTGACCACTGGAATGAAATCATGAGACCTAGGTACAGGTTGTAGTTTAGTTCACGGACTATACAAGGGCCTCGTGGGATAGGTATTTGCACTTGCAAAAAAATATTTGAAGTCTGGATATAAAGTATGAAAGGGTCTACGAATCATAGATCTCCTTACAGGATGTAAAAGTAGGTTCATGGAAAGGCAGTAGAGGAAAGGAAAATGCGTGGGAAGCTTTTACGTGATAGTTAATGGTTCGTGTTAAAAGTTTACGACTTGTAGTAGGTGTTCATAAGTGGAGTCTTAGAAATTTGAAATTGGTTAAGTGTGGGATGGAACTATGAAGGGCCTCATCACGAACCTATCTACTATTCATCATGTAACGACTCGCAAGTTTGAATTTTAAACTAAGGAAAAGTTGAGCAATTGACCACTGGAATGAAATCATGAGACCTATGTATGGGCCGTGGTTTAGTTCACGGACCATACAAGGGCCTCATAAGATAGGTATTTGCTTTTGGGAAAAAATATTTGAAGTCTGGAGATAAAGTATGAAAGGATCTACGAATCATGGATGTCCTCACGGGCTATAAAAGTAAGGTCATAGAAGGGCAACAGAGGAAAGCAGAGTTTTCTAAGAATGGGAAGGTTTTACGTGATAGTTCATGGTTTGTGTCAATGTTTATGACTCATAGTGGGTGGTCATGAGTGGAGTCTTGGAAATTTTGAATTTGGTTAAGTGTGGGATGGAACTACAAAGGGCTTTACGATCCATGATAAGTCTTAGAAATTGTGAAAAGGGTTCATGGTTTTGGGGCCTGGTAAGATGGTTTCTGGAATTTGGTTTACGATACGCATGATGGGTCGCACATTGATCTACAACTAGTAATCAAGTCTTTGTGGATTGATCCAATAGATTTTTATGAAGGGTTCTTGTCATTTTCTTGCATTCTAAACTCAATGTACGTTGTTTTGACTCCTAAAATGCCCAATATCAATTTTATACTACCCCATTAACCCCCATTCCTAAACTTTTCTTCTAAAACCCAAAACCTAAATCCTCTCAACTTCCTAAGGTCCTCCATTGAAAGAAAATCTAGGGTTTCAAGTTTTCTTCTTCAAAGTTCATGATTTTTGCATCAATCTTCGGCTAGTGGGTTTGATTTTTGGATTCCTTCCCTCCAAAAAGCTGAAGTTTCTTTATTTTACTTTGCGTCCAAGATTTGTGTATGTTATGAATTTTGGAAAAGTATATTTAATTATGAAGTTTATGATACATTCCTATTTATATGAAGTTTATTAGCATCATATTATGCCTATGATGAATATTGAGTTAAAATCCATGTTTAACCTAGTTAGGATTTTACAAGGACCATATTGGCTAGATTTGAATGGTTCTAAGTGACTATATTCTATCTTATGTGTGCGTGATGTATATACCAATTTCATGATTTCAAGTCTTTGAGCATGAACCCCCAGTTTTGGACCTAATCTATGTGAAAGAATTTTAATGAGAGAAGGGAAGTCTCAATGTATGATATGTAAGAATATGAATGTTTTAATGTTAAGAGTTTATAATTATGAAGCTATCTTATGCTTATCAAGCTATGATTGCCATGTTACCATGATTTATGATTTAATTGATGATATCACGAGATGAATTTTAAAATTCTATGTCCAAGTATGAAAGATGATATATATGATTGTGGTGGGTTGTCTAAGAATAATTTAGATTGATGATTATCAATACATTAATACATTGTCCTCTTGAATTGCATAATTTAAAGTCATATGGATGAAATTCATCCAATCATCATATCAAAATTATGAAAGGGATACATGATCTCCACACATGAGGGTTCAATTATAAAGTTATAAAAATTTTATGAAAGTTAAAGTTATGACGTTTTGAATCCCTCAAAGTTATCTGAAAGATAGATGCTTTTTAAAGGTGGTAAACTCTATGTGTGTATCTTAAGTTATGACGAGCTACTCCTATATGTATATGATGCTAAAGCTAAGCTTTAAAGTTTATGATGATTATGATTATACATATGTTTTCAAATGTATTCCATGGGAATGACTTAGCACGTGAGGCATTGGGGTAGGAATCGGTAAGGGAATCCTAATAGCAAAGCTTTTCTCCTTAAATATCTGCTACCATAGGAGCCCTTGTAGGCAATGCTTAGGCTGGTGGATCCATGTAAGCCATAATATTCCTTAATGATTCAATTGCGAAGTTGTCAAAGTTTTGGATATCTACCTTGGAAAGTAGATTTCCCTTCTCCCAATGGAAGGAGTTCATTGGCCTTTTCCTAATGGAAAGAGTGCAGTGACCTCTTTTTCATAGAAGGAGTTTATTGGATTTCATGTAGTAGCTCACATGGCCTATGTTGGTTATTGTCTTCTCCCACATACATACGAGATAAGGAAGTTATGTTCCATGCTTTTCACCAAAGCATACTCGTGAACATCATATTGAGCTTATATACTATTGTATATATTTATGCATCTTGTTTATGAAGCTTATGATGCATTGTTGCATTGCATCACACATGTTCATGTTTTCCTCATTCCTCCAAGATGTCCTATTGTGGTATTTTATGATGGTTCCTTCATATTATGTGCAAAGGTTTTTTAAAGTCCCTATGACTCATTTTTTCACAAGTTCAAATAGTACTTCTCCTAAAGGTATATGATTATATACTCAAGTGTGTAAAGTGGTCTCCATTATAATTACTAAGGTCTCTTTTATGACAAAATGGTCTTTTATGGAAAGTGATGCATTGTTCACCAAAAGATATTACCATTGTAATTGTGCATAACCACATATGATTCCTCACTAATCTAAGTCTATGTGCCTCATCATGCAATCATGTAAGGGTAAGTTTTTTATTTCTCATATGCATTATGTCATGTTCTATGGCTAAAGTAATCTGTCAAATGACTATCCTATGTATTTTCCCCACATACTTCAAAGATGTTTCTTCTATTTATGAGATTTAACTCCCTATAAATCTTGTATGTCACAAATTTATATAGTTTCCTTATTAATGACTATGTTCTTTTATGCTTTCTACTAAGTTCTTTCTAAAAAGGGTTTTTTATGTTTAAAATGATATTGGCTTGATTGTGACTACTAATACATTTGTAAATGTATGATTTTAATATGAGACTTAGCATGAATCATTTCATTATTGTTTCCATGTTATGCATTGCATATCTACATACTAGTACTTTCAAAGTACTGACACATATTTTATGCATATATGATTTAACCATGTAGGGACCAGCAATCCTTAACATCCTCCACGTGGCTAACTTTGGATCGTAGAAAGACAAAAGTTGGTGAGTCCTCTAATCTAGGGATAATATCCTAATTCTTTTTCTAAATTGATGTATTAAGACATTCTAGTCATAGTTGTATAATTCTTTCGCTATGACTATATTCGAGGGTGGGCTTGAACATGTCTTAGTCCTCACCAATTCTATGCTAGAGGTATTGTTGGACGCATGTTGCGATTGTGTCTAGTTCTTATTTCTTGATTTATCTTCAAGTTTGACCCTTAGCCCTGTTTCCCCTAGTTTTCTATTTCATTTTAATAGGTTCCCATGCCTATGTATGCTTGACATATTAAAGATGGCTTGGGTGAAGTCCCTTTGGGTATCACATTCACTGTTTGATGACTAGGCCCTAGGTCAGGTTGTTACACGTCATCCCTTATATGGGCAGTCGTTGGGTGTGTGGGTTACCCCATACTTGAAAAATTTTTCCCTTTCCTGGAGTTCATGTTTAAGCACTAACCTATAGGCCATGAGTCCATCGGCAGGCTATAAGTCACCCTTGTAAATTGACTCCAGGTCCTTTTCCACCCAACTATTTCTACACTCTTAGGCTCCTAAACTAGAGGTCATTATGAGATCTCCTCTGTAGGAACATTTGTCCCTGAATGTACTTAAAGGCAGGTTCTGAGGAATAAATCATCATCAAATAACCCAATATGCATGCAAAAATGCAACTTAAACATCATTTCATAAAAGTTTCAAAATCTCCTTTCAAAACATGTCTTAAAATATTTCATAAACATAGAAATAAATGCATGCATCATATAATACAAGGAATTAGAGGTTCTAGGAGGAATTTCTTAATATCTTACACTTGAGTGCAGTGAAACAGATACATGTAATGCTTTATCATATCCACCTCCGCGTCCCATGTACCACTCTCAACTTGTTGATTTCTCCAAACCACGTTGGATGCAACTTCCTTGTTCCTTATTTTTTCACTTGCCAATCTAGAATCTCAATCAGTATCTCTTTGTAACTCAAATCCTCTTCAATGTTCACATCATGCAAAGGAACCATGGATTTTGGATCACCAATGAATTTCCTTAAGATCGAAACATGGAATATCGGATGGATAAAATTTGTCTCATTAGGCAGTTCCAACTCATATGCCACCCTACATAATCTTCTCACCACTTTGTAAGGTCCTACATACCTAGGGCTTAAATTCTCCATCTTATCGAACCAGATTTGAAAACGCCCCAAAAATATGCTTCGGAAATGCCCATAATTGTAATTTCCATATATCTCAAAATTCATGCCTAAATCAAAAATTCGACTTCATATTCTCGATCAAGGGGCAAAATTGATTGGAAAATGAGTATAACACAAATTTTAGAAGACCCAAAGCAAAAAATAATTTTTACAAAATAGTGTTTGTCCACGGCCAGGCCGCGATGCACCTGGGGTGCAGATCAGTGTTAATTCTTCCTCTATGATGGATCTGCATCGCCGACCAAATGCAGACCAGTTTATCTTTTTCATCAGTCTTTCCTATGCTCCCAAGGGCATTGGGGTCATAGCCCCATACCCACTTGTGCATGAAAACACCTATACTTAGCCATTTTTCAACGATATATCACTCAAACCCCTCACAAAAACCTCTCTAAGGCTTAACCAAACATCTCATTCAAATTTCAAGGATTTCAAACTTAACTTTGGAACTCAATGATTCTGTTCAAGCTCATCTCAAGAAAACCCAATTTTGAGGCATGTGGGTTTCATCTATTGAGTCCTTTCACCAATTGAGCCCAATCTTCCTTTTCATGAAAATTGCATATTTTCAAGTTGTATTATCTATGGGTATCTCTTATTATGAATTATGAGCATGAATCATGTTGGGATTTTATGAAATATTGATTGATTATGCATGAATAGCTATTTCAAGCTTATACCATGATTTGATTATATCTATTGGTACAATGCATGTTCGGAGCTATGAAGCTATGCTTTATCATGAACTTTTGTAATGGATTTCATAGTATCCTATATGATGGTTTTACTACATGTTAGTTGGTTGATTTACATTAAGTTTTATCATCTTATTTCACTCTCAAATAGCATGAATTCGAACTAGTATCATGAATCCACCAAGTGTTTGATAAAATGTCAAGTCAAGAATTCTCAAGTTATTGATGATCTATCTCATTATTTACAAGTCAAGTGACTATATGATGTTTAAGGGATTTCAAGTATGTATTAATTTCATGAAAAGTATCTATGATGTTGCAAGTATCAAATTAATGCATATTTCAAGAGTTTTACCTCTTGTGAGCCATTCATGTTAAAGCAAGGGTACATTTATGATTATTATCTACTCTCATGTTTCAAGTTAGGCTCACCATTAGAGGTCAAACATGTCTATTAGCTACTTAAGTCATGTTCTTACAAGCTATTCATGTTACGATTAAAGTATGATTATTTCAAGTATTCTGTGGGATTAGATTTACCACCGATGGATTAGATGTTGGCGTGGACTATCTTCAACGGTCCATACTCCTTTCGTCAAACTATGTGCCAACATAGGATTATACTTTACCCTTGATATACCAGTGGATCCGTTTAGTGCACTTTACCATAAATTCACTCTAAAATGGGATGGGTTCCCGTAAGGAGGGTTACTTCTTCGAAATGGGATGGGTTTCCATAAGGTGAAGTATGGTTTTCCTTGGAAAGTAGACCACCTCTTTTCCGATGAGAGGTAATCATCAGGATTCCAAGTTACAGTTCACTTTGTCTTACTTTTGTTGGTTAGGGTCTCTTCCCACACATGTATTATGTTGTATGCAAGTTGAATGATTTACAAGAATGTTTTACTTCAAGCATTGATCATGCATGCCATATTGAGATTACACTACCTATTACTGATTATTATACATTTTGACACTATTGTCTTATGTCTTTTTGCATTGCATCCTACATATGTAGTACATTCAAATGTACTAAGGCATACTCTATGCCTACCTGATATTACCATGTAGGGATCAGACCACTATTTGATCATCCTCCACATGGCTAGTACGATACTTTGAAACAAGCTTTGGGGAGTTCTCAAGTCCGAGGACACTATCTTTATTACTCTTTGTACTTTCAGCCTTCTTCATGTCGATCATTTGCTACTATGAGGGTGAGCCCGAAAAGTGTCTTGGCCCCCGCTCCATTCCATGTTAGAGGTGTTGTTGGATATTATGATGTAATTATGCTTGAGTTTGTCTCTTTAATGCTTTAATGATTATCAAAAACTTCCCTTAGTCCCGTTTCCCTTTTTTTTTTTATTATATCTCTTGTTGTTATTTACTTTGCTTCCACGACGAGGGATGTGTGATTGATATGGTAAGAGACTTATTTGGGTCCCTTCAGTGTCCCATTCGCCGTGTCACGTCTAGGCTCTACTTTTTGGTCGTGATAATATCACACCTTTTATAGGAGGCACCTTCAAATAGACCTAATCACAAACTTGGAACCCAAGATCTCTCCTCTTTACATTGGAGTAGGACTTTCGTTAGCTTCGGGCGGTCTGCAACTTTTCCCTAATGGTTTTAATTTTCTCCATGGAATTCATGACTATATATAGTCATACCAATGCCACATCACTAACTTCAAACCACCCAATGGGTGATCTACATTGTCTACCATATAAGCTTCAAATGGTGCTATTTCAATGCTTGTGTGATACTATTATTCTAGGAAAACTTAATAAGTGGAAAGTGCTCATCCCAACTCCCCTTAAACTCCAACACACAAACTTTCAACATATCTTCCAAAGTTCAAATAGTTCTTTCGTCTTGTTCATCAATTTGTGGATGAAAAGCGATACTCAACTTCACCTTAGTACCAAGCCCCTTTTGGAAAGACCTCCAAAAATAAAAGGTGAATTGGACATGACAATCTGATATAATTGACAATGGAATACCATGCATCCTCACCAATTCTTGGATATATAAGTTGGCATATTCTTCAGCACCAAATGTAGTCTTGACCGTTAAGAAGTGAGCCGACTTTATCATACGATCAACTATCACCCATATGGAGTCAAAATGCTTTTCAGTCTTTGGCAACCCTACTATGGAGTCCATGTTGATTTCTTCCTATTTCTAAGTAGGAATGTCAATGTCTTGGGATAGGCCAATCGAGCCTTGGTGCTCAACTTTGACTTGTTGGCAATTGACACACATAGACAAAAATTAGGGAATGTCCTTCTTTATTCCATTCCACCAATAGATCTCTCTCAAGTCTTTATACATCTTTGTAGTGCTGGGATAAATGGAATATGAACAGTTATGAGCTTCTTGTATTATTAACTTCTTTATCTCACTATCATTGGGCATGCACAACCTCCCTTGATATCGGAGCACACCATCTTCCCCTTGTGAGACAACTCCTATATTTTCATCCTTCACTAAGTCTTTCAACTCAACTAAGGCAGGATCAAGGTCTTGCTTGGACTTAGCCTCTTCATTCAAGAAGACTCAGACCTATTAAGCACTATTACGCCACCATTTCCAAACTCATGTAGCTTTACCCCCATTAGCCAACATATGGACTTCTTCGGCAACCTCCCTTTTCCTATCATCTTCAATGTGACACACATTACATATGGAAACTCTACTAAGGGCGTCAACTACCATATTGGCCTTGTTTAGTTGATAATTGTCATAATCTTTGAGTAGCTCTAACCACCTCCATTGCCTCAAATTTATATCCTTTTGGATTAATACATGTTGGAGGCTCTTGTGCTTGTTAAAGACATCCATATAAACTCCATACAAGTAGTGTCGCCAAATCTTCAAGGCAAACACTACCACCGTAAGCTCAAGATGATGAGTCAGGTAATTCTTCTCATGCACTTTCAATTGTCTCGAGTTATAAGAAATCACCTTACCATTTTGCATTAACACACACCTTAACCCAATCCTTGATGCATCATAATAAACAATAAACCCATCATTTTCTTTTGGCAATGTCAATATGAAATGACCCCAAAAGGTGCTTGAAAATGTGCTTTGAAAGTGCTCGGAATCATAATTTCTGTATATCTAAATATCTGTTTGTTATATCGAAAATCTAACTTCATATTCTTATTCAAGGGGAAAAAATTGAGTGGAAAATGGGTCTAACCTGAATTTTAGAGCAACTGTAACAAAATCCAAAAATCACAAAAATGCAATTTAAGGGGGTCAACATAAAAGGGATATATATCTTAGCACACAAAGAACTAGGTAGCCCACAACTACCAACTTAAATTACTTTGAATTATCTTTCCAACGAACTTGGTTTCACCTTATTCTGAGTTTGGATAAAGGATTTATGCCCATTTTCGTAGAACTCATTTGTGTAGAAATGTAAATTACAATGAGTAATCCGCGTCACTATAGCGAACTGGAGCAGTGTTATTTTGGTCCTATTTTGTTAGACTTCAGTCCAAGACTTTTAATTCTTGGGCCTAAGTATTCCATTTCACTAAAATACTTAGCCTTATTTCACCCTCATACCATCCTAAACATTCTCCAATGCTCACTCAAACACACAGACTCATATTTCACCCTAAATTCAAGTCCCAAAACTCAAGGCCAATCTTAAAGATTTCATTCAAGCTTCAAGTCTCCATTTCCAATCTTCTTCAAAGTTTCTCCAAAGTCAAGGTATGTGGGTTTTAGCTATTGTATCCTTCCACCCGTGGTGCCCTAAACTCTATTTACTCAATTTGTATGATTTAAAGTTGATTTTACAAATGGGTTACTAGTATGAACATGTCTATGAACTATGTTAAAGCTATGTAAAGTTTGACTGTTTTGCTATGTTTTGAGCTATAAATCTTAGATCTATTGTAAGATTAGATAAGGGGTTTTGATGTATATTGCTTAAGGGTGTTATAAGGTGTTGATTTTCACCTCTATATTTCATGGTTTTATACTAGCATTACACACTCACTAAGTGTTTGATAAAATGTCTGGATATGGTTCTTGGGAAATTTAAGGTCCAAAGCATGAGATATGATATCAATGACTTTATGATAATAAAATGAATATTTTATATGAGTTATATTTATGAGAAGTATCTATGCTATTATAAAATGACCATGCCTTGTCGAGGGGGTGCTACACCTTAACCACCTTGATGGAGGGTGTGATGTCCATCATCAATTGTTGAGGGGTTGATACCTTGACCACCTAATTGGAGGGTGTGATGTCCATTAACCTGCAAAGGGTTGATACCTTGACCACCTAATTGGAGGTTGTGATGTCCATTAATCAGTAAGGGGTTGATACCTTGACTACCTAAATGGAGCATGTATTGTCCATTAATCGGTAAGAGGTTGATACCTTGACCAATTAAATGGATGGTGGGATATCCATTAACTATTGTTGAGGGGTTGATACCTGGGCTACCTTGATAATGGGTGTGATGTTCATCTACCGATTAAGGGGTATATACCTTAATTACCCTCCAAGGGGGTGACAAACCTGGAATTCTAAGCACTAGTTGCTTGGTCTATAATGATGGTCTCCTTCTACTTATTTATTATCATTTATATAAGCATGATTTTACTTCAAGATTCATTCATACATGTCATATCATTACTATGCTATCCGTTGCCTATGTCTGTGCATTTTGATTATGTTTTCTATCCCTTGTTGCATTGCAACCTACATACTTAGTACATTAAAACATACTAACATATACTCTATGCCTACACGATATCACCATGTAGAAACTGGACCCCGCTTGAGCATCTCCACCCACGTGGCTAGAACGGCTTCACTCAAGCTTATTGGTGAGTCTTCCATTCCAGTGATGTTGCCTATGATCTCATACTATGTTCTAAGACTATCTTTCTTTTATGTATGTATTAACTATGAGGGTGATCTCAGTTGCTTGTCTTAGCCCCCGCTCTTATCAATGTAGTAGAGGTGTTGTTGGACATGTTATGTATAATGCTTGAGCTTTGACTCACTTATGATATTCAAGCTATTTATGTATAAATCTCTCTCCCTTAGTCCCAGTTTCCCTTGTTTATGTTTCTTATGTTGTTTTACATTACTTCTGCGACCAATGATGTGTTATGATATGCTATGAGGCTTGATTGGGGCTCCTTCAGGTTCCCCATTCGCCAGTCACATCTAGGCCATAGGCATGGGTCGTGACACAATATTGGCGCTGAAGTTAGTCAATCCTTCAAAGTTTATAAGCTTTTGTCACACTCATCCGTCCACACAAACTTAGCTTTTTTTTTAGTCAACATGGAGAGTGGGGACAACATAGAGGAGAAATCTTGCCCAAACCTTCAATAATGACTAGCTAGGCCCAAGAAACTCCTTGTGTTGGTAGGAGTCAGTGGCCTTAGCTAATTTGTCACCACCTCGGTCTTCTTAGGATCAACCTTGATACCATCACATGATAGCATATGCCCAAGAAACGTAACCTCATTTATTTGAAACTCACACTTATCAATCTTTGTATAAAGCTTTTTCTCCCTTAGGATTTGCAATACCACCCCCAAACGTTCCATGTGTTCCTTCTCACTTTGGGAGTAGATTAGAATGTCATCAATGAACACCATGAAGAACATGTCAAGGTAGGGTTTGAACACCCTATTCATGAGATCTATAAATATAATCGAGACATTCGTGAGGTCAAATGATATTAATAAAAACTCGAAGTGGCCACACCTTGTCAAAAATACCATATTAGGAATGCCACTTTCCCTCAATTGGTGATACTCAGATCTCAAGTCAACCTTGGAGAAATGTGTAGCCCCTTGCAATTAATCAAACAAATCATCTATCCTCGGGAGTACAGATTTGTTTTTAATAGTAGCTTTGTTGAGTTGCCAGTACTATACATATACGGAGTGACCTATCCTTCTTTCTCACAAAAAACACTGAAACACCCCATGAAGATCAGCGGTCTAATAAAATCTTTCTCCAACAAATCCTTCAATTGTTCTTTTAGTTCTTTCAACCCTATGGGCCATTCTATATGGAGGGATTGAGATAGGTTGAGTGTTGGATAGGAAATATATGCCAAAGTCTATTTTCATTTTAGGAGAAACACCCTGTAACTTATCCGAAAAGACATCGGGAAACTCATTAACAATTGGGCAAACTCAAGGGAAGGAGCTTTAGAGGTGACATCTTTGACTCTTACTAGATGATAGATACACCCTTTAGAGGTCATTTTACGGGCATTTAAGAAAGAAATGAACCAACCCCTAAATTAAGAATTATTACCCTCTCATTCAATAATAGGCTCATTTGGGAATTGAAACTTGCCCCCCATGGGTTCTACAATCAATTGAAACATAAGAGGCATGCAACCAATCCATCCTGAGTATTACATCAAAGTCTACCATGGAAACCTCAACTAGATCACAAGGGACCACTTTATGCAAAATTGAGATAGGACAATATTTATTAACTCTTAGGGCAACAATGGACTCTCCTACAGGGTTACTCACTTCATAAGGCTCATGAAGGACTTTGGTACATATATGGAATTTATTAACAAGAAATAGAGTCACAAATGACAAATTAGCTTTCGTATCTAGTAATTCATATGCATCAATAATAAAAACTCTCAACATACTGGTGACAACATCTAGAGCCTCTTCAACCTTTTGGTGACCATGTAGAGCATAAAACTAATTGATCATTTGGATGCCTTGGACTTTCCCACCTTGGCCTTGGAGTCTTGTGCTGCCACTTCTACAATCTTTTGCATGATGCCCAGGCTTCCCACATTTGAAGCAACTATTAGACCCAGCTAGGCACTCTCTCTTGTTGAGCCTTCCACACTTAGGGCTACTTAGGCCCTAGGGCTTAACAGCTACCCCTTTGTCCTTAGTGGACGGGGGAAGAGGAGTGTTGGTGTAACAACCCCCAGTTCAGAAGCCTAAGAGTGTAGAAAGTTGGCCTAAAAATCACCTGTAGTCAAGTTTATGAGGGTGACTTATGGCTCGTAGGTAATTATATGACCCATAGGTTTGGTCCTCGAATATGAACTTCAGAAAAGGGAAAACGTTTCCAAGTGTGGGGTAATTCATATACCAAGTGATAGTCATAGACTCTATTATAGTTCGTAGATGGGGTCATGAGTGAGATTATCATACATAAAGAAAATTTCGAGTTTGTTTGAAGGAAACTTATGTGTCACCAGCACGGTCCGTAAATAGTTGTCTGACCCATAAGGTTCTTCGTGGAATGAGACCAAGAAAATGTCCAAGTGTGAAAGGAATCTATGAGTCTAACCACAACCTGTAAGATGTTACACGTCTCATAACAAGGCTTCATGATTTTGGGTCTAGCAAAAATCAATTTCAAGGATTTCTGATATGCTACCAGATGAACAAAACCTACGACCCATGGGTTGACCTATGGCACATAAATGGGGTTATAAAAGTTGAATCCGCTAATTTTAATAAGGGGTATTTTGGTTGCTTCCGTCAATCCTATTTCTAAAGTTAAACGATGCCAAAAAGTGTATGAAAATTTGCCTCGAAAGTGCTCAGAATCATAATTTCCATATATCTCACAATCTGTGTGCGATATCAAAAATCTGACTTTATATTCTTGATTAGGGGGTCAAACTTAGTGGAATATATGTCTAACCCCGATTTAAGAGCAAATGATTAGCGATTTCAGTTTTTCAAAAATGCAAATTCCAGTGAGGTTTCCGCGCCCCTGGAATGATGCACAAGGGGCGAGCCTTAGTGTAATTTTGTGTCCAGTTTTGACTTTTGTCCAAGACTTTTAAGTCTTGGCCTAAGTGTTACCAAATGTGATACCTAAACTTAGCTATTTCTCACACACATATCATTCTAAACATTCCCCAATACTCACTCAAACACTTAGCCAAATATTTTACTCCTAAATTCAAGTCTTTAAACACTTTTTGTATCTTAAGGATTGCACTCAATCTTCAAGTCTCCATTTCCAATCTCCTTCAAAGTTCCTCCAAAGTCAAGGTATGTGGGTTTCTTTCATGGATTCCTTTCACCCATGATATCCAAGCTTCCTTTTACTCAAAATTGCATGATTTAAAGTTCATTTACCTATGGGTCTTACTTATTATGAATTTCACTGCACTCTATGTTGGGGTTTATGAAATTATGACTTTTTTACCTTGTTTTGAGCTATGAATCTAAGATCTATTGTATGATTTTATGAAGGATTTTGATGTATATTACTTGAGAGAGTTAGCAAGCATCTATTGAAGGTTTTACATTGAATTTTCTAGCATGATTTCACTCTTGAATTGCGTGGTTTTACACTAGCACTACACACCTTCTAAGAGTTTATAAAATATTCGGTTATGATTTCTTGAGGAATTGAAGGTACAGTGTATATCTTATAAGTTGAATGACTATATGCTGATGAAACGAATGTATGTATATGATGATTATATGATGATGAGAGGAATGTATGTATATGATATTATCTCTATAGTGTTGGGGATGATCAAGCCTCACTCAGGAGGTGGTAGGCCCGCACAACCATGTTGGGATTTTTACCCATCAACCTTGTTGAGGGGTTTGTACCTTGATCACCATGCTCAGGAGGTGGCGGGCTTGTGCAACTATGTTGGGGGGTTTATAACCATCAATCTTGTTGGGGGTTTTGTAGTCCATCAACCTTGTTGGGGGGTTTGTACTCCATCAACTTCATAAAAGGGTTTGTACCTAATGCGCCTCTCCAAGGAGGTGGTAGACCTTGGATTGCATTAAGAAATGGTCACTCCTTAAACATGCATTTTTTTCTATATAAGCATGACTTTACTTCAAGCATCATTATACATTCCATATTGTTATAAGCTTATTCATTGCTTATGTTATGCATTTTGTCTATGGTGCCTATCATTTGTTGCATAGCATCCTACATACTTAGTACATTCAAATGTACTAATGCAAACTTTATACCTACATGATGTCACCATGTAGGAACCAGAGCCCCACTTGAGCATCCTCCTCCACATGGCTAGTATGATACCTCTGAAGCTTGTTGGTGAGTCCTCCAATCCGGGGACAAAGTTTATGATCTCTTATGCTATGTTCTAAGACTTCCTTTTATGTATATATACACTATGGCGGTGAGCCCAATTTCTTGTCTTGGACCTTGCTCTTATCTATGTATTAACGGTGTTGTTGGACATATTATGTATCTATGTTATGAGCCCTGGCTCTCTTGTTTCTTGATATTATGATATGGAAGTTTACCCTTAGTCCTAACTCACTTGTTTACGCTTATTTTAATTTCTTTCGCGACCAAGGATGTGTAATGATATACTTTGAGGTTTGTTTGGGGTTCTTTCGGGTTCCTTATTCACTAGTCATGTCTAGGCCCTAGTATTGGGTCATGAAAAAGATAGTGTCAGAGCACTAGGTTGTTGGGTCCTAGGAGTCCAACACATCGCGTTGATTAGAGTCATATTTATGGTTGTGTTGTGCACCACAACTATGAGTAGGAGGCTATGAGATGTTTTAGGAAATGTTCCCCTTCTTCATGTTCTAACTTGTGCTATAGAGTAGAAGTACATTTTCCCCCTAATGATTATTCTTTGTTATGCTATATCATGCATAACATAAGAGGAAGATGAGCCCGCACACCCGAGGAGCAACTAGCCAATGGAGAGCTTCAAGTTGCTCTCACCTTGCTTGTATAAGTTGTGGCTAATCAAGCCAATCAAGGGGCCCAAGCCTCTCATGCTCCTACACTGGCTTCTCGGGCGAGAGACTTCATAAGAATGAATCCCCTGTAATTCTATCGGTCAAAGGTAGATGAGGACCCTCAAGAGTTCATTGATGAGGTCTATAAGATATTTGCTATCATGGGTGTGAGGTCAGAAGATACGGCAGACTTGGCGGCCTACCAACTTAAGGGGATAGCACAAATATGGTACAACCAATAGAAGGAAGAGAAGGGAGCCAACTATGTGTTGCTTTGGGAAGAGTTCAAAGTGGCTTTCCTTAATCGGTTCTTCCCTCTTAAGCTTAAGGAAGCCAAATTGGTGGAATGTAGGAGTCTGAGACAAGGGTCTATGAGTGTAATGGAGCATGCCCTCAAGTTCAACCAACTTTCAAAGTTTTGTCCTTACTTAGTTGCCAACCCAAGGTCGAGAATGAACAAGTTCTTAATGGGTGTGTTCGACTTAGTGAGTGAAGAATATTGGTCCGCTATGTTGACTGGGGACATGGAATTTTCCCGTTTGATGACATATGATGAGCAAATGTAAGAGGAGAAATTGAGGAAAATGAGTGATCATAAGGCCAAGAGGGAATGTTTTGAGGATAAGTTCCAAAAGGTTGGCCAGTTCCATCAAGTTCAAAGGTCTTCTTATAAGAGTGTTGCCAATGATTTTACAAGAGCCCAAGGTGTTAGGGGTGTGGTTCCTAATGGTGGGTGTCAAAAATGTGGTAGGGGTTATAGTGGCCCATGATTGAGGGAAACAAATGCTTGTTATGGTTGTGGGGAAGTTGGGCATAAGGTGATAATTGCCCTCGAAATAGCCAACAAAGGAAAGGAGGTTCATCCACAAGGTGCTAATGCGGTTCCTTTAGGGAGCGGCGGCCGACAAGATGGTGCCAAGGCACAATCGATTTTATGCTTTGTTTGGGAGGCAAGGGGTTGATGGGGTCCTTGATGTTGTTGCCGGTATGTTGAAAATCTTTGTTTTGATTTATATGCATTGATTGATCTGGGTGCCACTCTTTCTTTATTTACACTTTTTGTTGCCAAAAAGTTCCATGTTGAGCCCCAATTGTTGCATGAGTCATATGGGGTGTGTACTCCTATTTGTGCATCTATTGTTGCTAGAAAAGTCTATAGAAGTTGTCCTATTTGCATCTTGCATAAAATCTTTCCTTGTGATCTTGTTGAGTTAGATATGGTTGATTTTGATGTTATTCTTAGGATGGACTGGTTGCATGCATACTATGCATCTTTGGGAAGAGTTCAAAGTAGCTTTCCTTAATTGGTTCTTCCCTCTTAAGATTAGGGAAGCCAAATTGGTGGAATTTTTGAACTTGAGACAAGTATCTATGAGTGTAAGGGAGCATGCCCTCAAGTTCAACCAACTTTCAAAGTTTGCTCCTTACTCAGTTGCCGACCCAAGGTCGAGAATGAACATATTCTTAATGGGTGTGTCCGACTTAGTGAGTGAATAATATTGGTTTGCTATGTTGATTGGGGACATGGACTTGTCCCGTTTGATGACCTATGATGAACAAATGCAAGAGGAGAAATTGAGGAAAAGGAGGGGTCATAAGGCCAAGAGGGCTTGTTTTTAGGATAAGTTCCAAAAGGTTGGCTAGTTCCATAAAGTTCAAAGGTCTTATTATAAGAAGGTTGCCAATGATTTTCCAAGAGCCCAAGGTGTTAGGGGTATGGTTCCTAATTGTGGGTGTCCAAAATGTTGTAGGGGCCAATTGGCCCATGTTTGAGGGATACAAATTCTTGTTATGGTTGTGGGGAACTTGGGTATAAGGTGATGGATTGCCCTCGAAATCGCCAACAAGGGTAAGGAGGTTCATCCACAAGGTGCTAATGCAGTTCCTTTGGGGAGAGGTGGCCGACAAATTGGTGCCCAAGGCACAATCGATCTTATTCTATGTATGGGATGCAAGGGGTTGATGGGGTCCTCGATGTTGTTACCAGTATGTTGAAAATCTTTGTTTTGATGTGTATGCATTGATTGATCTGGATGCCACTCTTTCTTTTATTACCTTTTTTGTTTCCAAAAAGTTCCATGTTGAGCCCCATTTGTTGAATGAATCATATGAGGTGTGTGCTCCTATTTGTGCATCTATTGTTGCTAGAAAAGTCTATAAAAGTTGTCCTATTTGCATCTTGCATAAAATCTTGCCCTGTGATCTTGTTGAGTTGGATATGGTTGATTTTGATGATATTCTTAGGATGGTTGGTTATATGCATACTATGCATCTATTGATTGCAAAACTCATAGGGTCAAGTTCCAATTCCCAAATGAACTCGTCCTTGAGTAGGACAGTCATGATGTGGTGTTCAAGGGTAGGTTCATCTCTTGCATTAAAGCCCGTAAGTTGATCTCTATGGGATGTCTTCACCATCTTGTGAAGGTTAGGGATGTAGAGTCCAAAGTCCTTCCCATAGAGTCGGTTCCGGTGTAAATGAGTTTCTTAAAGTCTTTCCAAATGACCTTCTTGGAGTTCCTCTTGTAAGGAAAATAGGCTTTGGCATAGACGTCCTCCTCGATACTCAACCTATTTTTAGTTTCCCTTACCATATGGCCTCGGTAAAGTTAAAGGACTTGAAGGAACAATTGTGGGACTTGTTGGAGAAGGATATTATTAGACCTAGCCAATCCCCTTGTGGTGCCACCCGTGTTGTTTGTGAAAAAGAAGGATTGGTCATTTAGAATGTGTATTGACTACTGGCAACTCAATAGGGTCACCATCAAGAATAGGTATCCTCTTCCAAGAATTGATGATTTATTTGACCAATTGCAAGGGGCTAGCCACTTCTCTAAGATTGATCTTTGGTCCGGGTATCACCAAGTGAAGGTGATGGAGTGTGACATTCCTAAGATGGCCTTCCGGACTAGGTATGGGCATTATGAATTTGTAGCTATGTCTTTTGGGTTAACCAATGCAGCTACTATTTTCATGGATCTTATGAATAGGGTCTTCACACCTTACCTTGATTTGTTTCTTTTGGTCTTCATTGATGATATTTTGATCTATTGTTATAGTGAGGAGGAGCATATGGTCATTTGAGGGTTGTGTTGCAAAGATTGAGTGAATGCCAAACATCAAAGGTCAAGTGGCCTAACCCAAAACATAGAGGTTCCTACTTAGAAGTGGGAAGATATTAATTTGGATTTTGTGGTTGGGTTGCCCAAGACTAGAAAAGATTTTGATTCCATTTGGGTTGTGGTTGATAGGATGACAAAATCGGCTTACTTTCTACCTGTTAAAACCACATATGGGTATAGAGATTATGCAAGGTTATACATTCATGACTTAGTGAGGTTGCATTGGGGTTTATTTGTCCATCATATTGGAACATGGTTCTCAATTTACTTCTCATTTTTGGAGGTCCTTCCAAAGGGGTCTTCGTACAAGAGTTAAACTTATACGACCTTTCACCCTCAAATAGATGGCCAAGCTAAAAGAACTATCCAAACACTTGAGGATATGCTTAAGTTTTATGTATTGGAGCTTAAGGGTAGTTAGGATGATCATCTTCCATTGATTGAGTTTGCCTACAACAATAGCTACCATTCTAGCATCGATATGGCTCCTTTTGAGGCTCTCTATGATAGGCATTGTAGATCACTGATTGGGTAGTTTGAGGTTAGTGAGGTAGCTTTGTTGGAACCACATCTCGTTATGGAGGCTCTTGAGAAGGTTAGGATGATTAGGGAAAGGTTGAAGACAACCTTAAGTCATCAAAAGTCCTATGCCGATGTTAGGAGAAGAGATCTTGAATTCAAAGTTGGTGATCTATTTGAAGGTGGTACCATGAAGTGTGTGGTTCATTATTATAAGAAAGGCAAGTTGATCCCAAGATATATGGGTCTTTATAGGGTAATGAGGAGAATTGGCAACTTGGCTTATAAGTTGGAATTGCCTAGTGAGATGGAATTGGTTCATCCTGTCTTTCATGTATCCATGTTGAGGAAATGTGCGGTAGATCCTAATGCTATTATGCCTCTTGATGTTGCGGGTGTGTGGAAGATAATTTGACCTATTAAGAGGTTCCGGTTCAGATCTTTGATAGGAAAGTGGAAGGGTTGAGAAACAAAGAGGTGGCTTTTTGAAGGTCCTTTGGAGAAATCAATAAGTTCAGAATGCTACTTGGGAGGCCAAAGCAGACATACAAAAGTAAAATTCTTACCTTTTTCCACTAAACTTAAGCCTAAGGTAATGGTCTAATTCCTTTATATGATCTCAAGTCTTAAGTTCATCCCTCATGTCATTGCATACATTCATGTTTGAATTGATAAATTCATGATGATTTTACACTGATGATAAGAATTTTGAAATGATGTTTAAGTGTATTGTCGTATCTCTATGTGGGCTGAAATTGTCATGTTTACATCTCCTATATATGTTTCATTGACATCCAGGGATGAATGTTCCCAAGGGGGAGATATTGAAACGACCCCAAAAGTGTCCAAAAATGTGCGTCGAAAGTGTTCGGAATTGTAATTTCCATATATCTCAAAGTACCTATGCGATATCGAAAATCCGACTTATATTCTTGATCTTAGGGTCAAATTAAGTATAATATGGGTCTAAACCCAATTTAATAGCAAATGATTAACAATTTTGATTTTTCAAAAATGCAAATTACGGTGAGGTTTTTGCGCGATGCGCCAAGGGCATGCCTCAGTGTAAATTTGTGCCCAATTTTTGACTTTGGTCCAAGAAAATTAAGTCTTGGGCCTAATGTTCCTAAATATAAAAATACCTATACTTAGCCATTTGCACCCTCATATCATTCTAAACATTCCCCAATACTCACTCAAACACTTACCCAAATATTTTACTCCTAAATTCAAGTCTCAAAACCCTTTCCGGATCTTAAGGATTGCACTCAAGCTTCAAGTCTCCATTTCTAATCTCCTTCAAGGATCCTTGAAAGCCAAGGTATGTAGGTTTCTTCACGGGTTCCTTTTACCCATGATATCCAAGCTTCCTTTTACTCAAAATTGCATGATTTGAAGTTGATTTACCTGTGGGTCTTACTTATTATGAATTTCACTGCACTCTATGTTGGGGTTTATGAAATTGTGACAGTTTTAAGATCTAATGTAAAATTTCATGAAGTTTTTTTATGTATATTACTTGAGGGTGTTACCAATTATCTATTGAAGGTTTTACATTGCATTTTCTAGCATGATTTTACTCTTGAACTACATTGTTTTACACTAGCACTACACACTATCTAAGTGTTTGATAAAATGTCTGGTTATGGTTTCTTGAGGAATTCAAGGTCCAATGCATGTCTTATGAGTTGAATGACTATATGATAATGAAATGATGATGAAAGGAATGTATGTATATGATGATGAGAGGAGCGTTTGTATATGATATTATCTCTATAGTGTTGAGGATGACCAAGCCTCACTCGGGTACAACCATGTTGGGGGTTTGTACCCATCAACCTTATTGAGAGGTTTGTACCTCGATCGCCGCTTGGAAGGTAGTAGGCACATGTAATCATGTTAGGGGTTTGTACCCATCAACCTTGTTGGAGGGGGGGAGGGGTTATACTCCATCAACCATATTGGGGGTTTGTACTCCATCAATCTCATGAAGGGGTTTGTACCTTATGCGCCTCTCCAAGGAGGTGGTAGGCCTTGGATTGCACTAATAATGGTCACTTCTTACACATGTATTATGTTTTATATAAGCATGACTTTACTTCAAGCATCATTCACACATGCCATATTGCTATAACCTTATTCATTGTTTATGTTATGCATTTTGTCAATGGTGCCTATCATTTGTTGTATTGCATCCTACATACTTAGTACATTCAAATGTACTAATGCAAACTTTATGCCTATATGATGTCACCTTGTAGGAACCGGAGCCCAATCAAGCATCCTCCTCCATGTGGCTTGTATAATATCTCTTAAGCTTGTTAGTGAGTCCTCCAATCCGAGGTTGAAATTTATGATCTATTATGCTATGTTCTAGGACTATCTTTCTTTTATGTATATATTGACTATGAGGGTGAACCCGATTGCTTGTTTGGCCCCCGCTCTTATCTATGTAGTAGAGGTGTTGTTGGACATGTTATGCATCTATACTGTGATCCTTGACTCTCCTGTTTCTTGATTTTATGATATGGAAGTGTACCCTTAGTCCTAATTTCATTATTTATGCTTATCTCTTATTTCATTTTAATTGCTTTCGCGACCAAGGATGCGTAATGATATGCGATGAGGCTTGTTTGGGGTTCCTCATTCGCCAGTCGTATCTAGGCCCTAGGCTTGGTTGTGACATAAACTGTGTCATTTTGGGATCAAAAAGGAGTCCTAAATCGGCCTTAAAGCCCTAAGGCCACCTCTCATTCTCTCATTCTTTCAATTCCCAAATTCTCCTAAGGAATTCCTCCTCGAAGAAGAAGTTAGCGCTAGCTAGGGTTTCCAAGATATTTCCAAGACTTTAAGGTTCGATTCTACCATGTTTTTCCAAGGCATGTGAGTTGTTTTATGGGTAGCCTTGCACCCATAAAGTGCTCTTTTGAGTATTTTACCTTTTCTTAAATTCATTTGAGAAATTATGCATTCTTATGATGATTTCATG
Source organism: Solanum ossicruentum (assembly GCA_025774065.1). Taxonomy (NCBI): domain Eukaryota; kingdom Viridiplantae; phylum Streptophyta; class Magnoliopsida; order Solanales; family Solanaceae; genus Solanum; species Solanum ossicruentum. The sequence goes on along the minus strand of JAOTQR010143321.1, from coordinate 25,888 downwards.
ATGCTTTATGTTAGTAAATATTATTCTTGATATCTTACCATTATTTTACTAAGAATATGTATATTTTGAGCTATTGATGTTGACCCCTATTATGGGGTTTGATAATGATGAATGTGGGCACTTTCGATTGTCCTTAAAAAGAGAAATTTCCTCATGTTTTATGTGATTTATGATTGCTCAATTTAAAAAATCTAGCTCACCTAGTTTTCAAGTAAAACTTTGCATGACTATGATGATGATTAGGGCATTTAAGTTAAATTTTAAAATAATGACTTGTCAAAGATATAAGCATGTTAACAATTTCCCTAAAAATATGTTTTAGAAAGGTCCCAAAGATGAAAGGACAATTCTCATTTGGTAGTTCCTAAGTTCGAGCTACTCTTATGATTGCTACTTATGAAATCATCATAATTTCCTACGTTTTTAATATTGATTTATCTGAAGATTTCTCCAAAATCATTTTTATATCACATACATATCATTAATTTAAAATTACAGTATTTGACATTCTTTTTATTTTTTAGTTAAATGAATGAAAATAAATTTAGATAAATAAATTGAAGTAAAATAAATATTAATATAATACAATATTATGAAAGAGAGTAATGTTATTAAATTTATTAAAGTTCACATATGAAAATAAATTTAACTATAAATTTATGTGATAGGTTATTACAAAATGTTGAGCATCAAATAATATTTCAAATTAGCAACATAAAAAAATGCATACGATTAGTAATAAAACACATCCTTTTTTATCACAACCTAATTGTTTTTGAAAATAATTTTTTAAAAATCACTGTTTTAATCGGATCAAGTATGTTTCAATTATTGATTTCCTTATGGATTAAGCATGATTTCATCTTCTCAACATGTTTTAAGTAAGAATTTCAAGTACCCATGTTATTCCTTCATTCCTCGTGGTATAAACATACATGAACAAGGTTTTTCATGAGATTTATGACATGGATTATTACCCAACTATGATTGTGATTATGTTTTCAAGGCAAGTATGGTTGTGATATGAAGTGCTAACACATAATATTTATGATATGACTTTATGCTATTATGGGTGTGTATACACCATCATATATAAGTATGAATGAGTTATTCCTATGTATGTAATCATAGATTAAAAATAATTTCACTTTTAAGCCTAAGTATGCATGATTATGAAGTATGATTTGCCTCTTAAGCCTAAGTATGTATGATTATGATTTGAAAAGACTTATACTCCTATTTCAAGCATGTGTGTTTATATGTATTCTTGTGGGATTATGACTTAGCACCAAATGAGATTGGAGGTGGGGGCTCGACATAAGGGGTCCTTAAGTAAAAACTACCTTTCTCATAACTACGTACCACCATAGGATCATATTCTTCCCAATAGTGATGATTATGTACATGTAAACTCTTTTTCAAAATGGATGGTATTCCTATAATGTGACACCCCATACCTTTATACTCATATGTAACTACATTTCAAGACTCATTATTACATATGGGAAGTGTATTAGGGTCATAAAAGACCTTTATTATTTATTCGAGTCCAAAACGTTCGTATAAATAGAGTTCCTAGTGTTAGATTATGCAATGGTCAATTTTAAATTATCATAAATCTTAACACACAAGGAATTAGGTGTAGCATGACATGCTAAATTTATGTCTTTGAATTAGCTTTCCAACGCAACTGATTTCACCTCATTTGGAGTTAAGAGTCAAAAGTTATAGTCATTTTACCGAAGACTGCCAGAGCAGAGTGGTACATACAAAACCTGATACGGGTAATGGAAAAAAGTATGACTCATCTTCTAACTCATGGAAAAGTTCCTAAAAATTTATCCTTTGGTCCCAGATTCTATGGACCAATATATGGATCGTAGAAACTTATATAGGTCGTAGATTTGGCTCGTGAAAGTGTTCCAGAGATCTCAAAATTCGGCCAAAAGTCTACAGAAGAGTCCCTACGGGCCATATGTAAGCCCGTAGATAACTTTTGATAGCATTTTAAGAAAGTTTATTTTGGTCTTTTCGCACCCTTTCAAAGCCTAAAACTGACATTTTTGCAACTAAATAAAGCCTTAAATATGCTAGTTCAACCTTTACGCTAAAACACTCTCTCATACTTAGAGCAAGGGTTCAATGGAGAAAAAGGCTACGGTTTGAAGTGAACACTTGAGAATTCTTCCAAGTTGTTTCAAGATTGAAAAATTTCAGGTATGTAAGGCTAACAAAAACATAGGTTATGTTCTTCCATATGCCCCATAACCCTACTTGATGGAGTTGTGAATAAATTAAGTCTCGTATGAATGTTTCTTAAAGCCATTTTTTAAAATTCTAATGTATCTCTATATTATTTTGCATGAATTGCAGTTTATATGAATTTAAGTTTGAATTAGAGGATTTTTACTTACTGTATAAACCCTAGCATGAATTCTTATCATTTTCACATAGTTTGCTTAAATGAGCATGTAGGATTATAATAGAGCCTAAAGAGTCTATGAAATCCCTAAATGCTTTAACTCTACATTTGATCTCCTAAATGTTATGAGTGAGAATGATGCATGATAAAGTCTCTATGATTCAAGACCTGAACCTTAAAAGAATATAACCAAAAAGTGGATAGTTGAGGTGATGAAATGAGGCTAGATGATTGATTTAACCATAGGGTTGATGTCTTATGAGCATATTGAGTCTTGAGAGAAGTACTGAGCATCGAGCAGTTGCTAACCGTTATGCCTTGTTTTTTGACCGGCCTATCTTATTTCTATAAGCACAATGTCTCCTAGCTGCAAAAGAATGGCTCTCAACTGAAAATTTCTCTTGATCACTCTCTAACAGAAAGCCATTTTCCCTTTCGCAAAAAGTCAACTTGGACTTCTTTCCTAAGCGAAGATTTGGACTACATGGACCTAAGTAACCTGCCTGTTGTTCCATTCAACTACATTTGTTCTGGTAGAAGGCACGGGTTTGATTCCCATAAGGGATAAAGTAAGAATAAGTCCAACTCGAACTCAATAACTATATAGCTAACATAGGAGAGGATTGAACCGTAAAATCGAATGTTTCTTATTGTCCCAAAATGAGGACTTGATGTTACTAATTTTGGATTCACTTATGGAAGCTCCTATACCCTGGCAAGGTATTGGATAGATGTGGTAATGATATCGCTTCATTGTATCATCACCGGCTCATAGGTCATGGGACATAATGTATCATCGCTTCATTAGACTCTTGACATGATGATTGAGTTTCCTACTTCTTGAGTTGAGCAATTTGAGTTAATGTTATTCTTTCTTTAAGTGTTTATTTCTATTATATTACATACTCGTACATTCTATGTACTGAAGTTGATTTGGGCCTGCATCTTTTCATGATACAGAGACAGGTATTATCGGTCATAAACTGGCACCCTATTAAGTACCTATTTGCATTCAACTGATTGGTGAGTCCTCCCCGACTTTCGGAGGATATCATATTTTTCTTTCTAGCTTTTAGTTTAGCTTTTTTATTTCATTTTATGGTAGCCATGGGTTTGTCATTGGCACCACTAAGTCAGATGTTTTAGAGGCTTTATAGACTAAACTTTGTTATGATTGGATGTTATTATTGACTAGTTTCTTTTATACTAGTCTTACTTAGTTGACAGATAGACTCTCTGGCCTTTGACCGTTGGTTTTCATCTTATCGTTACTTTTCATTTAACTTTTCTTATTCATGGATATCTTCTACTACTAGTGTTTAATTGAATGAATATGATGAAACTGAATGGTTCGCTTAGAGACTAACAATTGTCTCTCTGAGTGCGGACCAAGCCAAGGATACCCTCTCGGGGCGTGACATGTAATGTGAGGTATGGTCTAAAATAGGTGGTATTCCAAGTAAGGAGAGGTATAGTCTCCTTTGGCAAGAAGGCTACTCTTTTTCCACTATAGAGGCAACATCAAGATTCTATGTAATAGCTCACATGGTCTTATATATTGGTTGAGGTCCCATCTCCACCATGTTTTTAGATTATGACATTCATGCATCAAGAATTTAAGGTATATTGTTATGACATTCTTTCCTACATACTTCTTTCTATATATATGTGTCATTGTCATCTGACATTGAAATGCAGGTTATCATGTACATATGCATTGAATGCCCATATACTCAGTACATTCGAACATACTAACACATACCTTTTGCCTACATAATCTAACGATGTAGGGATCGAAGACTTTCCTCATCCACTTCTTCATGGCTAGATTCTAGTTGTGGAAGTCTGCTTGTGGTGAGACTTTTATTCCATGGACAATACCCACCTTTTATCTATTTATGCTATGTTATGCTTACTTTATGTTACTTATGTTGAGGTGATTCTGGGACATGTCTTAGCCCCTGTCCCTATTATGATTAGAGGCATTGTTGGATACTATACTTTGTACGAATCATTCTATGCTATGTATCTATGGAGATTATCCCTAAGTCCTTATCCTATGCTTGTTATGTGTGATGTATGCCAAGTTGATGAAAGACCTAAGTCCCACTTTCCCCATAGAGTGCATCCGATGCGCCTTTCCCCTTAGACTTATTTGTTGAAGATGTATGATGGCATTTCCCATGCCCCAATTCCCATAGACTGTGTCTTACTTTTTCTATTCCTTAGTATTGATTGTTAATGTTTATTCTGCAATCCCTAAATAATGATGTGCCTAAGTATGCTATGAGACTTGTTTGGGTACTTTCAGGGTTTGACATGTTACACCTAGGCCCTTGGATTTGATCGTGACAAGGTTCTTGATCCCATAATGGATCTTGTTTAATTCTCCTCCAATTGCGTAATTATCTACCAATTATAGTTTATTTACTCAATTAAGCATGAATTATTATCCAATTGGTGATTTCCAAGTAATTTCTTCACACAAATTTCTAGGATTTATAACTACTAATGTGGATCATTATAATTATGATTCCAATGGATGATTTCTACAATAATTATGTATTAATTTTATTCAATTGCATATTTTAAAGATTTTCTAAAGTTAAACCCACATAATGTCCCTAGTTTATGATGAACTATGATCATAAATGAAAGAAGACTTCACCTATGTTTACAAAAATGCTTATGTATGTTTTATGGAAGTTTGAATTGAATGAAAGAATGAACGATTATTTAGTGAAAGGAAATGCTCACCTAATCATGGATTCATTATGATCTACTCTTATGAATGATGCTTTTAAATGACTGAAAGCAATGACTGATTCATGATTGACAATCTTTCTATCATTTACTATGATTCATGATCGAAAATCTTTCTATGATTTACTATTTTGTGGGAATTGACCTGATGTCGTCCAAGTTACACCTCCTTTTTTAGGATAAAATAATCGTTGTCAAGAAACAGAACCTAACTAAGGTTAGTGTTGAACCCAAGGGAATACGTAGACTTAGGAGAATTCAATTAATGTAATTTGAGTGATTAACCAACTTACATCCCCAAAGGAGGGGGGTTTGCAATAATCAATAGAAAAGTATACCTAACTGACATAAGAGTTGAATCAATATGGAGAGAAACTCGGGTATTGGGTTCCCCATGATTCCCTAACTTTGTATCGTCGGAAAACCTAATTCTTTTCTAGTGTGTAGCATGCAGGACAATAAGTTAAGTTCATCAAACCCTTTGTTTCAGGCTAGAGGCAAATTTCACTATGTGACATGACCTATCTTCGCAATGTACATTACTAACCTTTACCTATTAGTCCCAGTACAACATCCCCTTGGATCAGTTTGGTTGATTAGATGCGAACACACTAATCGAATCTTGTTAATTAATCTCTTTTCCTATTCATTACTACCTTAGTCCAGTCAGTAATAGTAGACGGGTTCTAATGTTAGCCACCACTAGAAAACATGCAAAATGAAGAGAGTTAATAAATTTATGCATGCACACTTTCCAAGAATTATGAATTATGCAATTTTATGTTAGTTTTTTCATAGTTCTCACAACCTTAGTTGTGGATTTAGCTACCATGATTTGTGTAGATGCAAGACTTATGAATTGGAATAACATGATAGAGCGCTTACATCATTGAATTGAGAACAAGCAAATCCAACTTCAAAGAGAATCATAAGATTAATGATCAAATCAAAGTACAAGTATTTCTCAAAACTCTCCAATGTTATCTCTACTCAATCTCATTAATTTTCCTCTGTAACTGTCGAGTTCTTTGTGTACTATATATAAAATAACCTAACAACCTATTTATAATATTTAAAATACAAGTCCTAAACACAATAGGATAGTTGGGTTGGCATGCCTTACGAATAGGTGTACTAGCCATATTGCATTCATGGCCTGTAGTCAGAGTCTCATACAGTTCTGCTAGAAAACTAGACTTCAAGTCTACGACACCCATCTATGACCCATAAAGTGGTTTACGACCCATATTTTGGTGGGGTGGGGTGGGGGGGTTTGTCTGGTGAATCTTCAGAAGTTCCCTCATGTCTGATCCTCAAGGCACGAACCATGTTCTATGACTCCTAAACCAATCCATGACCCATCTGTATATTCGTAGAATCAACTTCAGACAATCAGCCCCTTATTGGAATTGTCCACGAAATGCACTTCATGGCCCGTATAGTGAACTACGTCCTATAATGGGTCTCGTAGTACATCAAAATCAGCAACTTCTGTACTTTCTTCCCAAAATCAAGGCCAACCCTGAAATCCTGCAAACAAGACACAGAAACACATAAAACCAACTAACATCACATTGAGAACACACAAAATTCTATGTTTTAAATATCAAAAGTTTTGTATTTTGATAGCACATAAGCCCCCTCAACTTAAAATTGTTGCTTGTCTTCAAGTGGACTCAATCTATATAAGTAATACAGTAATATAGACTTCAACCTAATGGCAAACATCACATCAATCTTAAACTCAGATACCCATACCACATTTTCAAAATAGAATCAGATAGCTATCTAGCAAACAAATATGAAAATTAGAATCAGATAGCCATCTAGCAAACAAATACAGACTAGTGCATGTGACAACACAACTATGACAAGTGAGGTACTATCAACAATCCACAATCACTAAATAAGTCTAATTCTAACAATTCAATGTAAGTGCCCTCATAGAAAAAAGTCTCATATCCAACTCTCAATGATGTTTTCATATATAACCATGGGACTATGCAAACCACTCACTCTCACAAAGGATATTTATGCATCATACCCAATACCATAGGCTCGTCCCTATACTCATGACTAAGACCTTCAACTACTTGGACTAGGATCACTTCAGGACATTCTAGGCTTGTAAGGTAGGCTCAGGGGACTTTGGTATGGTATTTTGGGGACATAGTGACTAAAGGCCCTCCTTGGTTCTATGTTTTCCTACACGTTTTCCCTACTAACTCACTAATTTTCCATCTCATTCTCCCTTTCTCCTATTTCAAGATTTTCTTGGTGCTTTCTTTTCATTTTTCAGCCTTTTGCCTCGATTTTACACTTCATTTTCTTGCACCTAGTATATGCTTTTTCTCCTTTTCTGTGTATCACTAACTTATCCCTTATTTTTTTGCTTCACCCATACACCAGCCACCCTCAACTTAGGCTTTTGGCCTGAATTGAGATGCACAATATCAATCCTCAGAACCAGGGCCACTTTTGGTAGCCACCCTCAACTTAGCCATTTTACCTCAGTCAAGGTGCACAATGTTCAAAGAAGGACCAGAGCCAATTTTATGACTTTACAACTAACAAGGCTAGGTTAATTAGGTGTTTGAAAAAATATAGGAACATATTAGGCTCAAACATTAGGAACAAGGGATACACGACAATTTTGGTTGGTCATTTAAGCCAAGTGGACCTTTAAGAACAATTATCTAAAATCCTTTACTAATCCAATTAATCTACAGTTAAGTTAGAGTAACAGGGCAAGATCTGAATTAGCACACAATATATGAATTTAGCAATTAAGCTCACACTCACATGGCACTGACTACATTATTAACAAAAGACTCTCAAATCATGCTTTTTGTATCAATTTAACCTCACATATCAGAACAAGGATTGTCAACATACCTAAACATGCATGGTTGCTATCTAAACTAACTAATCAAAATTTTGGTGGGTATCATTTTTCAAATAAAATACAAAACATGCTATATGCCACAAGTATTAGTACTATATGCTACAAATACTACATAAAACATCCTAAACATGTTGATTCAATAGAAAGTAAATCTTCATTGGGAAAAAGGACATAGGCAAGAAAAATCAGGATACAACAGTAGGATAATTGGACCCAAGCTACTCAGATTTCACTGAGGCCCATAAATACCCACACCTTATCGAAAAAGAGATGCATTATTCCTTATGCACACAATCAAAGAAAAACAATATATAAGGGGTCAAAAATCATACCTGGGCGTCTAAGCGCTAGTGTCTACCTTGGGTTGCCTCTCAAGCAACACATGATTTATTGTCGAAGCACGACATAGATAGCTTGAGCACTCAGACTTCCTCAAGATCACATTCTTCCCCAGTTTTTATTTCTTCCACGTTTCCAAAGTATGTCTTGACTCTTTGGCCATTTACCTTGAAAGTTCCTCCATTGCTTCCCTCCAACTCAATAGCCTTATAATCAAAGACACGTGCTACTCGAGAGGGTCCCAACTATCTGGATTTGAGCCTTCTAGGGAATAACTTTAATCTTAAAGTATAGTAGCACCAAGTCCCCTGTTGTGAACTGACGATTCTTTATGGGATAATCATGTTGTAGCTTCATTCTTTGTTTGTACAAGGATGAGCTCTCATACACCTTTAAGAGAAACTCATCAAGCTCATTAAGTTGGGTTATCCTAGAGTTTGCGGCATCATTCCAATCTAGATTTAACTTCTTCGGTGCCCACATTGCTTTATGCTCATGTTCCATCGACAGATGACATGCCTTCCAAAAGACAAGTTAGTAGCGAGACAAGCCTATAGGGGTCTTGAATGCTATCCGGTATGTCCATAATATGCCATCCCACTTCCGCAACTAATCTGTCCGGTTTGCATTTATAGTCTTAGATAGAATATGTTTAGTTTCCTTATTAGACACCTCTACCTGCCTTTTTTTTGAGGATTTTAAGGAGTTGCCACCTAATGTTTCACCCTATGGTTTTTAAGAAGAGCCTTGAAAAGCCTGTTATAAAAGTGAGAACGTACATCGCTTATGATTACCCAAGAGGTGCAAAACCTTGAGAAGATGTTCCTTTTCAGAAATGCTATGACACTTTTGCTCGTATTGTTGGGTAGAGCCACGTCCTTGACCCACTTCGATATATATAGTCCATAGTGATTAAGATGTACTTGTTTCTATATGAGCTAACAAAAGAGCCCATAAATTCTATCCCTCATATATTAAATAACTCAATCACGATAATGGGGTTTAGAGGGAGCTCGTGCTTGCAGGAAACACCACCTTCTTTTTAGAACCTATCACAAGCTTTAGCAGTCTTAAGAATCTTGGTGGATGGTGGGCTAGTAATACCCACACTGCAAGATATTGTGTGTTGTCCAAACTCTACTACAATGCCAGTCATATGCTTCGAGGATGCTCATCATCTCAATCTCAGGAACACAACAATGAATAATCCTATCTGCACATACATGAAACACATATGGGTTATCCCAAAAGAACTTGTTCACATCAGGCATGAACTTCTAACGTTGGTATATGTTGAGACCGGGAAACACAATTTCACTTACCAAGTAGTTTGCATAGTCTGCCACCATGCTATTAAATTATGGAATGTTGCTAACACTCTCTCATGTTAATCTCCAATCCAACATCGAACTTTGCCATTGCCCCATCTTCCAATCTGGAAAGGTGATTTGCGACTGATTTTCTGTCCCCTTTGTCGATGAAATCAAAGTTGAATTCTTACAAGAGAAGTACCCATCTCATCAACCTTGGTTTTACATCCTTCTTTTCCATCAAGTATCTTAGTGTTGAGTGATCGGTGTGCACCAACATATTGGCCCCCAATAGATATGACCTGAATTTCTCTAATTCAAAGATCACTGCGAGTAACTCCTACTCAGTGATAGTGTAATTCTTTTGGGTTGTATTTAGGGGCCTTGCTAGCATAGTAAATGGGATGTGATGTCTTCTCTTGGCATTATCCCAATACTATACCTAGTGAAAGCCCACTTGCATAACACATGATTTCAAAGGGCTTTGACTATTCTGGAGCCATAATGATTAGGGATGAAATCAACTTCCAATTTAATTCTTCAAAGGCTTTGAGGCATACTTCATCGAACATGAACTCAGGATCCTTCTCAAGAAACTTGCACAATGGGTGTACAATTTTAGAGAAGTCTTTTATGAATCTCCGATAGAATCTTACATGCCCTAAGAAGCTCGTCACACCCTTAACTGAGATGGGTGGGGGAAGCTGCTCGATCATCTCTACTTTAGCTCTATTGACAATGATTCATTTACTAGATATTTTATGACCCAACACAGTGCCCTCCATCATGATAAAGTGATGCTTTCCCAATTCAGTACCAGATTCCTTTCTTTATATCTTTGCAACACTGTATGCAAGTGCTTCAAGCAGTCCTCAAAATAGACTCCAACCATACTAAAGTTGTCCATGAAGACTTCAGTAGTATCCTCTGATGTGCTGTCAAAATACAATACTTTTGATACATAAAATGTGGAATTTTATATGTACTCAATGTGATGTTAGTTGGTTTTATGTGTTTTTAAGTTATTCTTATAGGATGCTAGGTTTGGCCTTGATTTTTGGGAGGAAATACTAAAGTTGCTGAATTTCGATACAGTATGACACCTTTAATGAGCTGTAGATTATTCTACGGGATGTACAGTGGGTTTCATGGATAATTCTAGTGAGGGGATACATTCTGAAATTGATTCTACAAATGCACAATGGGTCATGGAATGATTTACGAGTCGTAGAACATGGTTCGTGCCCTAAGAATTAGAGATTGTGACTTTCTGAAGATTCATCAGATAAAATCCCCTTTTACGGGTCATAAACTACTTTACAAGTTGTAGAGGGGAGTCATAAACTTGAATTCCAAATTTCTAGCAGTACTGTACAAGACCTATGTTACAGGCCAGAATGCAATACGACTCGTAAACTCCTTTCGTGAGGTGTGCCGACCAGTTATTCTATAATTTTTAGGACTTATATTTTACGCATTATAAATAGGTTTGTTAGATCATTTTTCAGAAGTTTACGCATAGTACTCAGAGAACTCAGCAGTTATAGAGAGAAAATAGTGAGATTACATTGGAGAGATTTTGAGAACACTTATACTTTAATTTCATTTTTAACCTTGTGATTCTCTTTGAAGTTTAATTTTCTTGTTCTTAATTCAATTCTATAAGTTCTTAATGATGTTCTTCCAAATCATGATTCTTGCATCTACACACAAAGCATGAGTAGCTAAATCTACAACTAGGGTTGTGGGAACCATAAAGAACCAACAAGGTAAAATTGGATAATTCATAATTCTTCAAACGTGTGCATGCATGTATTAATGAATTCTTTTCGTTTTGCATATTCTCTAGCAGTGGCCAACATTACAATCCACTTAGTGTTACTGACTGGACCAAGGTAGCAATGAATAGGAAAAGAAATTAATTGATAGGATTCGAGATGTGTTCTCATCTAATCAACCAAACTAGGCTAAAGGGAGGTTGTACTAGGACTAATAGGTAAGGGTTAGTAACGCACACATAGTGAAATTCACCTCTCACATTTGACCAAAGGGTTAGATGAACTTAACTCACCATCCTACAGTTAAACACTAGAAAATAATTAGTTTATCTGGGGACACTAAGGTAGGGAATCATGGAAAACACAATACCCTAGTTTGTTTCCATAATGATTTCACTTAGTTTATTTTTCCATTGATTATTACAAATGTCCCTCCCCCTTTAGGGAAGTAAGTCGGTTAACTACTCAAATTACAATCATTGAATTCTCTTGAGTCTACGTATTCCCTTGGGGTCAACCCTCACCTTTGTTAGGTTCTATTTCTTAACAATGACCGCTTTATCCTCAAAAAAGAGGTGTAACTTGGGCGACATCAAGATTTTGGCACCGTCGCTAGGGAATATGGCTAGACTTAGTTAATTCATAGTGATTTAAGTGTTAATCATTATTTCCCACATTTTACTTTTTTTTATTTTCATTGCACGATGTTGGTGTAGTGTATGCATAGTACACGAATGCAAAGCAGACCCTTGACTCTGTCTGACCTAGAGATCCACAAAATATTAAGAAGAATGGCCCAAGATAACGCTAACAATGCAGACTATGCAGATCTGAACATGAACGATAATGAGAATGCATATCACGAGAACCCACCTCCTTTCGAGGACATTGCTCCACAGCAATAGGATTTTAATGCAGTGCTTATCAGTGAAATCAATATATGCTAAATCCTATGGCTATGGAGGTGAAGGGAGCTATTGTGGTTCCACCACTATTGGCTGACACAAAGTTCATAGTCTCGAGTGGATTGCTTCAGATGTTGTAGAACCATGGGTTGTTTGCGAGCTTACCATGGAGGATCCTCATATCCATCTACATAATGTTGCATTCGTTTGCAAGAGTTTGACGAGAACACATAATCTATCTATGGATATTACAAGACTTCGTATCTTCCCATTGTCTCTTACTGGCAATATAACGTTATGTCTATCTGAGCTCTCACAGAATTTGATCACCATTTGGGAAGATTTACAGAAGACCTTTTTGGAGAGGTACTTCCCTTGATCGAAGAAGCTCAAGTTGAAAGACTAGATCAAAAATGCTGAGCAACTTCCTAGTGATTCAATCAGCAATACGTAGGAGCATTCACTAAATGATTGAGGAGTGTCCCAAATCATAAGATAGTTGATGATGCCTTGGTAGAGATCTTAAATTGTACCATTGATGAGAACAGTCAGGCTTCTGTTGACACTATCATTGGGGGAATGTTCTCAAATCAGTCATTCGCAAGGATTGCAGAACAGACGAAGAGAGTAGTCAAAACTAATCATGCATGGGGGCAGAGAGACAGAGCATCTACTAAAAGTTCGTGCACTGTCAGTGTTGCTTCAAAGCAAGCAATGATCAATGAGGAAATTATTTAAGAGCTTGCCTGAATTCGCAAATGTACTGATGTGCTGATGAAGCAGAACCAAGAGCGAGTCAGTGTAGTGGTTCATCAACCTCCATATGCACCCATGTGTGATGAGCCTTATTATGATTAGGAAACATGTTTGTTGTTGTTCAGACGGGGATTTCTATACCAATACCTAAGGGTCCAATCAAGATTATTGGCGCCACGGTTGGAACTTCAAAAGTGATGGACCTTTTAGGGACAACTGCGGAGGATATTATGATCGAAATAGGGGTCCAAAGAGATATGTAGATTGGGGTCAAAGAGATGGCTTCAAAAATAGTCCCTATATGCCACCACATAACCACGACGCATGTGCAAATAGTTCAAGGATTGAGAAGGTGTTTGATCTCCTATTTAAAAAAGATGATACATAGATGAGACTCTGACGGGTATGAAATCTGAGATTGCTACAATCAATCAGAAAATTGACTCATTTTGTAGCTGCCAAATAGCTTGAGCAATAGTTTCGTCAAGTATCGACTCAACTTAATTAGCATCAAAGGAGTACACTGCCTAGCAACACAATTCAAAACGCTATAAATGAAGGGTACTGTATGGCGGTTACTACTCAGGGTGACAATAGCACCATTGATCCTCCCATGCCAGTTGATGAAGATGAAGCTCGAGAGGAGATAGTTATGACCAAGGATACAGATGTAAGAGAAGATCATTGCAATGATAGGGTGAGTGAAGTTAGTGATGCACCGCAGAAGTTGAAGTCCATTGTTAGGCCTCCTCCTCCCTTCCCTCAAAAAATTAAAAAGATAGAGGAGGAATGCAAGTTCAAGTACTTTCTCTCCATGCTGAAACAACTCTCCATCAACTTCTCTCTTATTGAGGCATTGAAAAAGATGCCAGGGTATGCGAAGTACATGAAGGAGTTGGTTATTGAGAAGCACACTGTGAGGCAGGAGCTCTCACAAGAGCTTCAACAGTGTAGTGCTATTGCTACGAGGTCCTTGATTCAGAAGTGAAAATATCCTAGTGCTTTTACCATACCCTGCACCATTAGAGATGTGGAGTTCACAAGGTCACTATTTGATCTTGGTGCCAACATTAATTTGATGCCCCTTGCTATCCTCAAAAAGCTAGGATTGGGAGCCCTACTCCAACGAGCATGCGATTGTTGATGGTGGATCACATGGTGAAGAAGCCTGTGGGATACTATATGATGTGCTGGTCAAAGTTGAAAGACTTTTTTCTCCTATATTGCGAGGTCATCTTCGACATCCTAATCATCTTAGGAAGACTGTTCCTAGCCACTGGGATAGCACTAGTGGATATAGAAGTCGGTCAACTCAAGTTTAGATTGAATGATAAGGAGGTCGTATTCAATATCTGTCAATCTATGAAGCGACCAGATGATTTGAAGAATGAGGTATGGGCAATTTGTGAAGTTTGAGTAACCAATTTGTCCAAACCATGTGATGACAGTAAGTCAGGTGCTACTTAGGAGGCAACCCAACGCCTTTGATTTAATAGTGTAATTATAGCTTTATTTTTAAATTTAGGACTCATAGGTAGTTTAGTTTCTTATATTTTGATTGTAGTTTGGACATTGGGCTGGTTGCATATAGGGTAACAGTGTGCTCTATGAAGAATATAAAGTTACCTGGCTAAGTCAGCCAATTATGGTTGAGAAGAGCATAAAGAAGGGTGTCTATGACTAGTTCTACAGGTCGTAAAACAATTTACAACCCATAGACCATCTCATATATATTTACAGTGAGCAAAAAGTTATGCGCTCCAGTCCACAAGCAACTTCATGATCTGTAGTTAAATCTATAGGTCATGAATGGGGCTTGTTCATCCCCGGTATGTTTCCTAAAATTTTTCTAAGTGTTGAGGTTTCTACGATCAACTCTAAAAGTCATAAATCACTCTATGACTCGTAGACTAGTCCGTGAAAACCATTCTTGAAATCTTGGTTTTGGATGTTCTATGAAATAACAGTTCACAGGCCATAAAACACTCTACAGCTCGTAATTAGGGTTTCACAGGGTCCAGGACCATCAGATTTTAGTTGACCCAGTCAAGGTATAAATAATGTGTTTAAATTATTTCGACCCCATTTCAAACCTAATTGACAAAACTATCCAGCCAACCCCACCCCCAAGTAATTATGACCACCAATGGCGATCATACCCCATTTTTTTGATGACCTAGGGTTTAAGTGCCTCTTCACCTCCTTCATCTTCTACAACTTAGTCACACTACTTGGCAAGTTTTTCGTTAATAAAAAACTTTTGATTTGCCTACTATGATTGAGTTGGAAATTATGTTGGGAATGGTATATTATACACGAAACCTATGTATGAAACTAGCATGTTGATAATTGAATTTGGGTTGCCCATGCTTGCATATTTGTTTAAGTTTGAAATTGGATACCATTGCCTTGTTCATATGATTTGAATAGTATACTTGGCACCTATTGAATCACCCACCATGTCTGATGATTTGATTTTATATGTATATTGGTGGGTGGTGAGATAGATGCGTAATTTTAATGAGAATTTGTCATATATGGTCGGAATAGTTAGGGAAACATGTCTAATTATTTTCGCTAGGATATATACGTTGCATAGCATGTTGGGGTATTGGTTGTGGTATGAATTTAATCATGTGAGTGCACATGTTTTGCTTCGATGTTGTTACAATGATGTTGAAAAAGTCGTACGAGACCATTGTGATAGACTGAAAAACTCAGGTAATGGTATTTTCTTATCTACGAGTAGATTTTTATGGCCTGTGGATTATTGAACGAGTTGTAATTGCCCCTTGTACGAGATTTTAGAAACTTAAATTTTCTGAGTACCCATCATACAAGACCTTTTATGAGTCATAGAACACTTACGGTTCATAGAACTATCCCGTGGATCCGTTCTAGGAATAAATTTAGACACTAGAATTCTGTACAACTCAGTCTACGATCCATAATACATTTTATGAGTTGTACCCGGCCTCGTAGACTTTTCCAGTGTGCAAAACTATTATGAACTTTAATTTACAAGAGCTCTTTACGATTCGTAGTACTAACTATTGCCTATAAAGATGCTTTCATAGACCCTTCTGCAACTTAGTCTAAATTGCTTTTACATTTAGAATTATGATTTGTGGGGCTTACCAAGGTGTATATATACTTTCAAGTACTATGGCCCCAAAAGCTAGAGATGATAAGTTCAGGGCCCTAAAGAGGAGGCTTAGGGATAAGTCTTCGGGGGATGAGTTGATTAAACTCTAACCTTGAGCAGATTATTGGAGGAGTTGGACATCAACCTAGACCTAGAGGTTACTAGACCTCAGACTGGAGCAATCGCCAGAGCTAGACAAACTCAGGCTCTTATCGTTCGTACTCTCCAGTTTGACGAGAGAGGTAATAATAGGAGCGATTCTATTCAGATGACTCCATCTAGAGAGGAGTCCAACTCTATGTCAGGGTCTAGAGATGGATCAGAGACTGAGTTTCCCACATTGCCTCATTCTTACCACCTGAGTCATTACTAAATGATGGTGTATCAAGGGAATATGAGATATATATGTGGATGGCCAGCATCAGAAAAAATGGGGCAAGCTAGCTCGCTCAATTTATGGGGAGCCCAGAGTCATCCCAGACAGACTCGACTGTGTCCCCGGTCTCCAAGAGCTGATGTTTAGGTATGGGCTTCAGTGGCTTGCTCACTTACTTGAACGATACTTCCCGACTATGGTGAGGGAGTTCTATGTACCATATGCAACCAAGGTACATAGCACTCTTCCCAAGGGGAAAACACCCCTGACTCAGCCCAAATTGACAGGGATGAGAGTGAGGGGTTGACAGGTGGATATTTCGGGGACCACTATCCACCAGATGCTTTTTGGACCAAAGTTCCTGCCCTTAGATCCACTGCAGAGTTTGACTACAAAGTTGAGCAGACGAGGGACCTACTGGTGATGAGAGATCCAGAGCACAAGGCTAGTTTGATATGATGGGTGACTGGTTATATTGCTGAGCAGGATCCAAAACCTGCCTAGGCTAGCATACTTGGAGAAAATTGTCAAGGCTTCGCTCAGTTTCCCTGCCAAGTTTTAGTAGGCATTATTTGATCATGCATCCATCCTATCTTGCTAATAATACTTTGACACCGGAGCATGCAATACTTATTGCCAATATCTTGGTTGGTTATGATATTGATTCGGCTTGTATTATCATTGAGCAGATTCATGAGGCCTCCCTGAAGAGGTCCACCTCCAACCCTTTCTTGTGCTTGATATACAACCTCTATTTAGAGGCGAGATTAGAAAGTTTACACCAGATTGACCAGCTAATTGAGGCCCAGTGTTCCTTGGATCCTAGCCTGATCAAGGATGAAAAAAACCCAGTGGCACTCGGGTGAGCACAACACTAGCCAGCTCTTATGCCTGAGGCGTTTTCCCTAGTGCCATCGCCTGATGGTTCACAGACCACCGCCACTGCTACTGCTACAGAGGATAAGCCCCCGCATCTCAAGGCAGATAAGGAGAGGGGGCCTACTATTTCTATTCCTGCACCACAGGCCTCGTCATCACGGGCTACTCCTGCGACATAGTTTTTATATCTGCCACATCCATATAAGCCATGGTGTAGAGGTTTATCTCATGTTGAGTCGCAGTTGACTCATCTTGTTTATTATATCAGGCCACAGGTCCACCAAGCTATTTTAGAATCAGAGGGTCATATGCAAGCATTCACGATCACTATTATTCAAGATCGTCTCTCCACCATGGTTGCCTGCATTGATGCCTTTGAGGCAAGGGTACAGTAGAGCCTGAGCACGACCCATCCATTAGATTGACAGCCATCTAGATAGAGATCTAGTAGCCCAGGCTGATATGACAGTAGCATTAAAAGCACCTATGACATTTCCAGAGACCATACCCAAGGTGCCGATGGTAGATCTTTTTGCTCCTAATGAGCCTATCCAGCCTTCTGACAAGAAAAGGCTCTACCCGGATGATGATCTCGATGTTGCACAAATTCATATGGGGTTGCCTAAGTAGGAGGATCTCGAGCTTGTATTGAGGGAGCCAAAATGGGAGGCAGAGATGGGGCGAGCTCATAAGGTAGAGCAGGTGAGGGTGATGGCCCCTAATGACAGAGTGCTACTGCTAAGGAGACTTCGCCATAAGAGGAGGGTGGTTAGACTCAGTCACACACTACCACTTAGGCACTGAGGTATGATTTTTGACGCCTTATGTTTTATTTTTCTTTGATTGTGTGCATTACGGACAAGGCACATCTTTTTCAATAGGGTGTGGGTAGTTATGGGTCTTAGTGACATCTGAGTAGCTCGGGTCCATAACTACCTCAATTTTTGATCCAAGGATTTTCTTGCTTGTGTTCTTTTTTCCCATGGATATTCACTTTCTATTGAATCGACATATGTATGATGTTTAGGTAGTATTTGTAGCATATAGTACTAATATCTATGGCATATAGAACATTTATGTTTTCTTTTAAAAAATGATACCCACCAAGAATTTTAATTAGTAATTTAGATAGCAATCATGCATGTTTAAGTGTGCTGATAATGTTTGTTCAGATAAATGAGTATAATTTTGAGATTAAAACCATGATTTGAGAGTCTTTTATTGATAATGTAGTCAGTCCCATTTGAATGTGAGCTTAGTTTGCAAAATTCAGGTGTTGTGTGCTAATTCAGAACTTCCGTTGTTACTCTAATTTAGACTGTAGATTAATTGGATTAGGAAAGGATCTTAGGCCATTTTTCTTAAAAGCCCACTTAGCCTAAACGACCAATCGAAATTGCCATATATATCCTTTGTTCCTAATGTTTGAGTCTAGCATGTACCTATTCTTTGCAAATACCTAATTTACCTAGCCTTTTTAGTTGTAAAATCCTGAAATTGGTCTTTGTCCTCCCTTGAACATTGTGTACCTTGATGAGGCCAAAAGCCTAAGTTGAGGGTGGCTACCAAAAGTGGCCCTGGTTTGGATGATGGATATTGTGCACCTCAACTCAGGATAAGAGCCTAAGTTGAGGGTGGTTAGTGTAAGGGTAATGTAAGACCCACTTATAGGGGTAGGACAGATGCAAGAAATAAGCTTGGAAATTTTAGACTGTTGATGTTTATGAAGGGATTTATGACTCAGAAGATGGAGTATGGCTCGTAAAATGGGTTCGTAGAACCTGGCAGACTTGGTGAAATTTGGGATCTTTCTAGAGTTCAATCTATGATTTATCAAACAATTCGTAAAGTTCTCTACGAGTCATTGATAGTCTCATAGAATGGGAACCATACGAAAGAGAGTCTTTGAAGTTTGGAAAATGGTCATCAGATGAAACCCATCTATGGCCCGTAGAATGTTCTACGACCTGTAGATGGGGTCTCGTTGACTTGTCTGGCTAGGATTTTATTAGGGGTAAATTTATCCTTTCCTCTTTTCCTAAGTCCAAGCTATGTCACATTAACCCCATCATGTCCCATACCAGATACAATCCTAATTCCTCTCATTCCTCCTCATTCCAAAAACACTCTAAGTCTGAAGATTCTCTCAAGCTCTTCAAGGCTTTCAAGTAAATGATGCAACCAAGGGTTTCGAATCTTCCACCTCCTTAGGTTTCCTCCATGATAATCACTAAGGTATGTGGGTTTGATTGTGGCAACCTTCCTTTCCACAAGTCCAACCGATTTTCTTCTCAAACTACATGGATTTATGGATTATTTTATGGGTATTTATGAACTTTTGTTTAAGGTGTTATTGCTTTGCATTGTACACATGGTTTCTATTTGGGTTCTTCAAGTAATGATGTTATTATACTAAAAATATTATTAGGGGTCTGGTATTGTGATGAATTTTATGATATTAAAGTCATGTACTCTATGATACCATGAAAAGCTAAGAAGGAACTTATGGGTCTTAGTTGATTTTCATGATCCTTAAAACAAAGGTTCTACTATAATAATGGTGAGTTAATTTGAATAACTTTAAATGAATTGATTTTACTTCTCTCTTATTCCATACTCTTGAAATGCATGATATTAAGTATATGTGCATATACCCACTATGTTTGACTAAATGTACATGACAAGGATTCTTATGATGACGTAAGATTATTGTAAGAATTCCAAGACAAGCATGTTATAATAAGTTATGGCCTCCTATGAATGTATTGAACTCATGAAAAGTTCCTATGATTTTCAAAAATGTTAAGCCCTTATGCCATATATTCTACCCTCTTGTGAGTAAATCATGTCTACATGAAGGGGTCACGCATGGTAATTGTTTTATCCTCATGTACTATACTATCTAATGCTCACTAGAAGGGTTCATGTATGTTACAATCTCTACCCTCATGTGTAATGCAATGCCTACTAGAAGGGGTCATGTCCATGCTATGTTTTTACCCTCTAGTATAAAGGATATGCCACATGTAGGGGTCATGTATTTGAATGTGCTACTCATGTCATGTTATTATGTTCTGTATGTTGTGCAAGTTATGATTATTTCAAGTATTCTGTGGGACTAGACCTTGTACTGAAAGAGGATTAAAATAGGGGATCGACCCAAGAAGTCCTTATATAAAGTCTTGGTCTTTTAAATATGTGCCACCATAGGCTTATATTATTTCCCTAAATGGGCTTTAACTAATGGATCCAACTAGGTCATGTTACCCATTATGCGGGATCATTCTTGGTTTACCTTGGCAAGTGGACCACTCATTTATTTGGTGTGGAGTAAACATTGGGATTCCAACTAGTAGCCTACTCGGTATTATATGTAGGTTAGGGTCTCCTCCAACATATGTATGATATATTATGCAAGTTTGACTTTCTTCATGTATGTTTTAACTTAAGCATTAATTATAGATGTCATATTAGGCTTATGTTTATTTATTATGAGTATGCATCCTGATTATTATGGCTTTTGTCCCTTGTTTCATCGCACCCAACATACTGAGTATATACCAAGTACTAATGCATAATTTTTGCCTACATGATCTAATCATATATGGACCAAAACTCCTATTCATCCTCATGCTTCTCGTGGCTAGTTGGATCATTTGAAGACTGCTATTCGTGAGTCCTCTACTCTGGGGGGAAAATCCACTTTACTTTTACGGTTTTGTTAAGACTTTCCTATTATATACTTTTTATCTTTTCAGGGTAAGCCTGAGAGATCCCGCATTCCACTCATGTTAGAGGTGTTGCTGAATATGAAAATCCATGTATCAAGCTTGACTCTTATTATCTTTATGTAATTGTGAAGACTTCCCTTAGTCCTTTCTTCCCTTCTGTGCTTGTCATATGTGAATGGATGTGATGGAAGCCCCTAGTCCCTAAATGCCCCTATAGCGTGAGTCATACTTACCCGCCCCATAGACTTGTTTGCTATGTGATTCATATTTATCCTCTTCCCTATAGCATCCCCACAGCATGAGTCCTAAGCCTCGCTTTCCCTTAGAAATTATACGTTATATGTTTATTTCTGTTTTATGCTTCTGCAAAACCAAGGATGTGCCATGTATACTTGAGAGGCTTGTTTAGGATCCCTTCAGGTTCCCATTCGTCGTGTCACATCTAGGCCCTAGGTTTGGGTCATGACAGGCAAGACACAAATATAAAGGGTAAGTTAGTGATATAGAAAAAAAGGAAAAATCATGTACTGGGTGCAAGAAAAATAAGTAGTGCCTTAGTTGTGAGCTAAAAAGAAAAATGAGGTGTAAAAGCAAGGCAAAAGGCTAAAAAATAAAAACAAAGCACCCAAGAAAGCTTGAAATTGGAGAAAGGGAGAATGAGATAAAAATAATAGAGTTAGTGGGGCAAAAGAGTAGGAAAATGCAGTGTGAAGGAGGGCCTTTAGTTACTATGTTCCCAAAATACAGTACCACAGCCCCATGAGCCTATGCTACAAGCCTAGAAAGTCCTAATGTGATCCAAGTATAAGTAGTTGAAGGTCTTAGCTATGAGTATAGGGGCACACCTATGGTATTAGGCATGATGTATGAATATCTTTTATGAGAGTGAGTGATTTTGCATTGGCCCAAGGTTATACATGAAAATATCATTGAGTGTCAGATATAGGACTTCTTTCTATAAGGGCACTTGCGTTGCATTGTTAGCATTAGACTTAAGCAGTGATTGTGGATTATTGAAAATACCTCAATTGTCATAGTTGTGTTGTCACATGCACTAGTCTGCATTGGTTTCCTAGATGGCTATCTGATCCTGTTTCGAAAAGGTGGTGTGGGCGTCTGAGTTCAGAATTGATGTGATATATGCCATTGGGTTGAGGTTGTGTGTTATTGTATTATCTATGTAGATTGTGAGTCCGTTGCTTGAGGACAAACAACAATTTTAAATTGAGAGTGTTGATGTGTTGTCAAAATACAACACTTTTGATGCTTTTATCATTAAATGTTTTGTGTTTTCATGTGATGTTAGTTGGGTTTATGTGTTTTTGTATTGTGTTTGTAGGGTTCCAGGTTTGGCCTTGATTTTTGGGAAGAAATATAGAGGTGGCTGAATTTTGATGAAGTACGAGACCCTTTATGGGTTGTAGTTTATTCTATGGGTCGTGAAGTGGGTTTCATCGATAATTCCAGTGAGGGGCTATTTTCTAAAATTGATTCTATGAACATGCAGATGGATTGTGGAATAATTTGTGAGTCATAGAACATGGTTCATACCCCGAGGATCAGACATTGGGACTTTCTGAAGATTCATCAAATGAATCTACCTTTATTGGTTGTAAACTATTTTATGAGTCGTAGAGGGGTGTTATAAACTTGAAGTCCAAATTTCTAGTAGTACTATACGAGACCCTGGTTATAGGCCGTGGAATGCAATACGGCCCGTAGATCCCTTTCGTGAGGTGTATCGACCAATTACCCTATTATGTATAGGTCTTGTATTTTACTCATTATAAACAGATTTGGGTTATTTTTTAGAAGTTTTGGCATAGTACTTATAGAACTCAGTAGTTTGAGAGAGAAAATAGTGAGATTACATTGGAGAAATTTTGATAACACTTGTACTTTAATTTCATCTTTAATCTTGTAATTCTCTTTGAAGTTGGATTTTCTTGTATTAATTCAATTGTGTAAGTGCTTATTCATGTTCTTCTAATTTATGATTCTTGCATTTACATAAAGCATGAGTAGCTAAATCCACAACTAGAGTTGTGGGAGCCATGAAAAATTAACAAGGTAAAACTGGATAATTCATAATTCTTGGAAAGTGTGCATGCATGTATTAATTAACTCTCTTTGTTTTGCATGTTTTTGGTGGTGGCCAATATTAGAACCCACCTAGTGTCACTGAATGGACCAAGATAGTAATGAATAGGAAAATAGATTAATTAACCGGATTTGATTGATATGTTCTCGTTTAATCAACCAAAATGGGCCAAGGGGAGGCTGTACTTAGACTAATAGGTAAGGGTTAGTAATTCACACTATAAAGATGGGCCAATTCACATAGTGAAATTCACTTCTCACCTTTGACCAAAGGGCTTGGTGAACATAACTTATCGTCCAGCATACTACATACTAGAAAATAATTAGATTATCCGGTGACACTAAGTTAAGGAATCATAGGGAATGCAATACCATGATTTCTTTCCATAATGAATTCACTTTTGTGTTAGTTTATTTTTCTATTGATTATTGCAAATCCCCCACCCCATTGGGGATTAAAGTCGATTAACTACTCAAGTTGTAATCATTGAATTCTTTTGAGTCTACGTATTCCCTTGGGTTCAACCCTAACCTTTTGACAACAATCACTTTATCCTTAAAAAAGAAGGTGTGATATGGGCAACATCATCCTGCACCATGTCTGAGAAAATAGACATCATGCATCTCTTGAATATCATTGGGGAGTTACACAACCTAAGTGGCATCCTCTTGAATGCGAAGGTTCAAGTAGGGCATGTAAATATCCTCTTCTCCGTGTCCTCTAGTGCAATTGTGATCTGATTATAGCTGAATATACATCGAGGTAATACCAACCCTTTCCAGACAGTCGTTCCAACATCTGGTCTATAAATGGCATAGGGAAGTGGTATTTTTCTATCAATGCATTGAGTTTTCTGTAATCCATGGACACCCTCCATCTAGTTACTGGATGCATTGGGATCAACTCGTTGTTGGCATTTGATACAATAGTGATACTACCTTTCTTTGGAACACACTGAATCGGGCTCACCCATTCACTATAGGCAATCGAATAGATCATTCCTGCATCCAACCATTTGTTAGTCTCTTCGCATACAACCTCTTGCATAGGGGGGTTGAGACGGCTTTGGTACTCAATACTTGGCTTGTAGTCCTTGACCAACTAGATCTTTTATATACATATCCCAGGAGGGATACCAATGATATCTGCAGTTGTCTATCCAATGGCCTTCTTAAACTGTTTAAGCACCATGACAAGGGCGATTACCTGCTCATCATTCAAATCTATAGCAACTATAACTAATGAATTGTTGTTGGCTCCTAAGAATATATATCTCAGATATGCTGGAAGGGCTTTCAACTCTAGTACCAGTGGTTCTTCTATGGATGGCTAGGTGGGCGTGACTCCCGATTCTGCAAATATATCTCTAGCTTGGTTTGGTGCCTAGGGCCATAAGACACCCCCAGAACATGCACCATCTCCTCACATTCTGAGATGTTGTCACTATAAAAGTTCATTAGCAATGCTTCTAATGTGTCAACACCCAATATCACCTTAAGTGATACTTCTGGTTCAGTATCATCAACAGTTTCAATAACAAATACCACCCTCAAGTCATTTTCTTGCTTTGTCTGCTAACAGATACTGAATGTGAACTCATCTTTCCCAAATCTGAACTTGAGTTGGCCTTTCTCCTTGTCCACCTAAGTGCATCTAGTGGCTATGAAGGGCCTCCCCAAGCTGATAGGGACTTCAAAATCAACCTCTTAATCCAGGATCACAAAGTTTGCTGGTAATATGAACTTTTAAGCTTTGACTAGCATATCACATAGTATCCCTATAGGCTTCTTCACTGTGCGGTAATCCATTAATAACCACATGCTCGTTGGAGTAGGGGCTCTCAATCCTAGCTTCTTGAAGATTGCAAGGAGCATCAAATTAAATCTAGCACCTAGATCACATAGTGCCTTTCCAAACTCCACATCTCCAATGGTGCAGGATATGGTAAAAGTATCAGGATCTTCTTTCTTTTGGACCAAGGACCTCGTAACAATCACACTGCAATGCTGAAGCTCTTGGAGAGCTCTTGAGTCATAGTGCACTTCTTCATAACCAAGTCCTTCATGTACTTTGCATACCCTAGCATCTTTTCCAAAGCCTCAGTGAGAGGGATACTGATGGAGAGTTGTTTCAACATGAGGAGAAAGTTCTTGAACTTGCGTTCCTCCTCCCTCTTTTTGATACTTTGAGGAAAAGGAGGAGGAGGCCTAGGGATGGGCTTAAAATTCTATGGTTCATCAGAAGCTTCACTCACCCTATCTTTACCATGATCATCTCCTGTATCCGCATCCTTGGCCGCAACTGTCTCCTCTCGAACATCATCCTCATCAACTGGCATAGGAGGATCAATAGTGCTCTTGCCACCGCAAGTAGTAACCGCTATGCATTTCCCTTCATTCTTAGGATTCTAAACTATGTTACTAGGTAGTGTACCCCTCTTACGCTAATTGAGTTAAGTCGACACCTGACCAAACTATT
>JAOTQR010143310.1:0-18379 GCA_025774065.1 Solanum ossicruentum | reverse complement strand
TTATATGTCAGTTATGGTCGCTTCCCATCTATGTATGAAACGATACGTGATCTGATGATTCTTTACACATATCTTGATCATGACATTGAGCATGCATGACATATTGAGCTCATATCCATCAATTTTGATTGTGCATATTGTCTAACTATGGCTTATATTTGTTGTTGCATTTGCACCCTACATATTTATTACATTCTAAGTACTAATGCATACTTTTTGTTGACATGATCTAACCTGTAGGGACTTGAGCTCCGTTCCGTCCTCCTCCTCCATATGGCTAAGTGGTTCGCGTGAATATTTGCTATTTGTGTGTCTTCCATGTTCGGTGACAACATCCACTTACTGTCATGCTTTTATTTTCACTTATCTAATTTGGGAAACTATCTTTTGAGGATAAGCCCGAGAGATATCTTAGCCCCTATCATATTCATAATTAAATGTGCTTTTGGATATTGTTATGGCTATGTATGATTGATGTTCACTCACTATGCTTTTTTAATATGAAAAGCATCCCTTAGTCTCTTATTCCCCTTTTGTTAAATGTTTAATGATAGTAATGAGATGAAAGTCCTAAGTCCTTAATTACCCCCATAGCGTGAGTCGTACTTATCCGCCTCTTAGAAATTATTTGTTACTTATCCTCTTCCCAAAAACATCCCCATGGCATGAGTCCAAAGCTTTTATCCCTTAGAAATTATATACTATGTGTTCGTTGCTCTTCTATGCTTCAACAAAACTGAAGATATGTTATGTACACCTAAGAGGCTTATTTGGGAATCTTTGGGTTCCTATTCATCGTGTCACCTCTAGGTCCTTAGCTTGGGTTGTGATAGTTTGTTAGAACTTATTGATCTTGTCTTTAAGATACAACTTCTTTTTACTCTGAAAGTATCTTCTTTGCCCCAAGTCATAACAGAGTTATGAGGGAGCTCAGATAACCGTAGTGTTGCTACACCTTTTAATGATAATGGGAACACGTAACCCTATGGCATCCATTCTAGGTTTTGATTTCTCATCATACTCTTAACAACAAACACAACATTATGTATATAAGCATATTGATCCTCAAGTGGTAATCCCGAAAGTAAACCCGTATTATGCAACATCTGTAGCAACCCACTCAAAATAGCAAATTTTTATTTCAGTGGCAATCGTTATAGCACAATGGTACCTCTGACATCTACAACATTCCAATCAAGCTTATAGTTGTTCCATGCACAACCTTAGCTCTCTGTCTAGGTGGCAATCACTCTCTTGAGGTAGGTTTTGTCACCCATCAAAAAGTAGATTATTGTGCTCATTCTAAGTTAATAAATTAGATCATCTACTTTATGTGCAGCATTGCTATGAGCCATTCTCCAAGGTTCTTTGTAACTTTGAACTGTAAGGAGTCAAAAGACTGCCTCAACTTCATGTATTTGGCATGCACCACACCTAGGCATTGAAAAAGATTAAAAACAATGAAAAATGTAAAATTAGAAAATAAGAACTAATAATCAAACCACATAATTAACCTAATTCAAAAGTTGTATTCCTCAGCAAAGGTGCAAATATTTAATATGCCCAAATTACATCTCTCTAAAGAAGTATAAAGCGTTCATTAAATATAATACCTAAACAAGGTTAGGATTGAACTCAAAAGGAATATGGTTTAGACTTAGGTTAATTTATGTGACTTCAAGCTATTAATCGACTTACTTCTAGCGGGGGCATTATAACTAAATAAAGACTATAAATAATGGCCTAAACTAAAATCAAATTATCTACAGGTGTTAAAAATCAATGAGAGTATGTAACTAGGGTATTGTGTTTCCTATGGATTCATAATGCAATCTAACATTATAGTAGTAACCTTTCTGGTGTATAGCATGTAGAATTAGTAAGTTATGTTCATTTTAGTCTTTGGTCTAGAAAATAGATGAATATCACCATGCCACTTGGTTCGTCTATGAGTGTATGCATTACTAATCTTTATCCTAATCCTAGATTTAATCATCCCTTGGTCTGTTCAAGCTAATTAGATGAGTGTAATGGCATGCAAATCTCTGTTATTTATCCTTTTTTCCCATTCACTGCCCTCTTGGTCCAGTAAGTAAGAACAAGATGAGTTCTAACTTTGTCCACTGTTAAAAAGCAATCAAAATAAGGAGATAAATAATACATGCTTGCATACTATCCAAGAATTACTTATTTTTAGGTTTTATTTTATTAATTCTTCATGGTTTCCACAACTCTAGTTGTGGATTTAGCTATTCATAGTCGTAAGATGATGATCAATGATAGATGTTATTAGTAAAATCATGTACTTATAATTATAATAGATAAAATCCAAAATCTTCAACTGATATTAAATATTAAATCCTAAAAATCACTAAAATATAAATAGTCAAAACCAAGAGATTCAAAGTTTTATAATGATTTTATATCGAAATGTAGCATCCACGCTAAAGTAAAAAAAAACATAAAATCCTATTTATAGTCATAAAAATTATACTTAAAATGAAATAGAAAAATTGGATCCGAACAACTTCTACGAGCCATCAATGGACCATACATCAAACGATGAGCTCATGGTCTTCGCTCATAGTTCTTCTTTGCAGGTGTAGACCATAAATTATGAATAGTTCTTTTATGGTCCATCAATATTTCTATGAGTCGTGATCTTGGGCTTCATAGATATCAACCTTGAACACTATATCCTTAGAACTCTTATCTATGACTACATTTTGTGTCTCATACTTTATTCTATGGGCCTGTACTATTGACTCGTAGTTTCATCTTTTCCTCATGCCCACAGGATCACATAAAAACACTTTCTACCACTCATAAGTCAAGCTAGACTCATAAATAAGCTCATAACTTCTTAAAAGTAGCCCTGCATTTCTAAACTTCAAAAGTTCATGTCGAATTATAGTTTTTTACAAAACTCAATAAACATACATCAAATATAACCAAACATGCCAGAAAACATATGAAAGTCCTATGTTTTAAGAATGAAAAATATCATATTTTGGCGGCACACCACTAACATATGATCAGTTAGCTCCTCCAGCAATACCCATCCTTTCCATAAGAGTAACAATCTGCGGCGCCCAATATTCATCTTTAAAATCCATCTTACCACAAGTAGAACAACACCACAGGGATGACCTAGCTTGACCTAATCTCATGTGTTGCTGAGATCCTAATGTTCATAACCCTCACCTAAGCCTAACTATCCCCGACAATCAAGTCTACTACCTCGAAACTACTATGGTGAATTTCTTGGTGGCCTACTAGAATATTAGGATCTAGGCCACCTTGACACTCTACTTGTGAACCAGTGGGCCTAGACCTATTCTACCGCTCTCTATCGACCCTTTGATTCATAAATTGTTAATGTCGGCGATCCTCTATACCTTGTACAAATGCTTGAATTCTGCCACACGCAGGGAGGATACTCTTGATGTGGTTGACAAAGAGAGACTATTGCTAGTCCCCAAGCGAACCATTTGGCCTTATCACATTCATTCATTCACTAAATATGGAAATTCAACAAAAGTCTAAAGATATCAGTGGGCAACCTAGTCTCAACATAATATAACAAAATGGCTAGTAGAAAGGAACTAGCTCAACAAGTCTCAGCATCAATACTCAACTCTAGTCTATGAAGCCTCTATCATTATCAATTGGTGCCAATCATAGACCCAAGGCTACCTCAAAAGAAAATAAGCTAACTTAAGTCTAACTCTATAAAGCTAGATGAAAATAAGGAATGATCCTCCAAAGTAAAGCAGCCTCACAAACTCAGCTGAAATGCTCAGATCCTTAACGATGCGCCTGTTGATAATCTCTGGTACCTACTTCTGTACCATAAAATGATCCAATCCAAAAGGGGACGTCAGTACATCAAATGTACGAGTCTGTAAAATGGTTGAACAAAATAAGAATAGGTAAAATAATATAAAAATAACATCAATTCAGAATATACTCAATCAAAATATCAAGTGTCTATCTAAAGCAAGAATAAAGAGCAGACAAGTAACCATTAATCAATCAAACCTTGTCAATCAACTCAACTCGACTCCAATTATGACTTACTCCAATTACAAACCTCCAATTATGACTCAAATTGGTAATGAAGTCCATGTTAATCATCTACTACTTCCATTCAGGAATCTCAAAGTTCTGTGCCAATCCATATAGCCTTTGATGCTCAACTATAAATTGTAGGCAATTCAAGCACTTAGAAACAAACTCAAAAATATCTCTCTTTATTCCAATCAACCAACAGACTTCCCTCAATTCATGGTGCATATTGATAGAGCTAGTTAGAATAGAATATCTAGAGCTATAGGTTTCAGCCATGATTCTATCTCGAACACCATTAACATCTGAAACACACAATCTACTTTGGTACCTCAATACTCTATCTCCCCTTTTAGAGAATACCATCGCTTTTTGCTTCTGGATTGCCTTTTTCAATTGAACAATGATAGGATCTTAGTTTTGCTTTTCCTTCATCTCTGCCACTAGAGATGAAGTAGACCCATTCTGAGCATTAGCTTCTCTCTCATCATTCTCCTCAAGTTGAACCCCCAACTGAGCCAATCGATGCACTTCTTAAGCTAGATCCCTATTGCAATCCTCAATATGGGTTATATTACCCGTTGACAACCTACTAAAAACGTTAGCGATAATGTTAGCTTTACTTTATGGTAGAGAATGCACATTTCATAATCCTTGAGCAACTCCAACCATCTCCTCTATCGCAGGTTGAGCTCTTTCCCACTGAAGACATATTGGAAGCTTTTGTGGTCAGTGAACACATTCACATGCACTCCATATAGGTAGTGAAGCTAGATTTTAAGTGCAAACGCCACCACTACTAACTCAAGATTATGGGTCGGAAGTTCCTCTCATAAACCTTAAGTTGTTTGTAAGCATAGGATATCACCTTCCCTCTCTGCAATAGCACAAAATCCAACCAAACACTTGATGCATCACAATATATTACAAAGTCCTATGTCCCATAGGGCAAGGTTAAAACTGGTGCAGTAGTCAATCTAGTATTCAAATCTTGGAAACTCTTCCCATATTCATCATACCACTGAAATTTGACCTTCTTTTTAGTCAATTTATTCTTGGTGCAGATAGGGAAGAAAATCCATCAACAAATCTGCAGTAATAGCCTACCAACCCTAAGAAACTTCTTATGTCAGGCGGATAGGTCAATCTGGGCTAGTTCTTAACCACTTCAATCTTTTGGGCATCTACTCATATATCATCACCCGAAATAACATACCCTAGGAAGGCGACTGACTTGAGCCAAAACTCACATTTTGAAAACTTTGCATACAGTTCATAGTCCTCAAGAGTTTGAAGCACAACACTGAGGTGATTGGAATGATCCTCCTCATCTCTCGAATACACCAATATGTCATCGATGAACACGATTCTAAACATGTCAAGATATTGCCTGAACACCCTATTCATCAAGTCCATGAAGGTTGCAGGTGCATTCATCAACCGAAAAGACATGATCAAGAACTCACAGTGGTCATATCTATTCCTAAAGGATGTTTAGAATATCACATTCCCTCACTTAAAATAATGGCAGCTAGATTTAGGGTCTATCTTTGAGAAACAAGAGACACCTTGAAGTTGGTCAAATAGATCATATCTCATAGGGAGAGGATATTTATTCTTTATCGTGACCTGGTTCAGTTGTTTATAGTCGATACACATTCTGAAATACCTACCTTTCTTTCAAACGAATAGGACAGGAGCACCCCTAGGAGAAACACTCGGCCTGATAAAGCCCATCTCTAACAAATCCCTCAACTATTCTTTCAACTCTTTCAACCCAGTGGGGGCCATTGTATAAGTGGAATTGAGATAGGTTGGGTATCAGGAAGAATATCAATCCTAAAGTCGATCTCCTTATAAGGAGGGACTCTAGGTAGATCGTTAGGAAACTTATTCACAATCGGGGCTGACTCTAGAGTAGGAGATTTGGTATCATCTAACTTAACTCACATAAGTTAACAAATACAATCTTTGGAAATTATCTTTCTGGCCCTAAAATAGGAGATAAACTTTCCCTTAGGTGCAATAAAATCATCCTTCCACATAAGAATTGGTTCATTCTTAAATTGGAACCTAACTATTTGGGCTCTATTATTAACAGAGACATAACACATATGAAGCCAATCCATGCCTAGGATTACATCAAAATCAATCATCTCTAACTCAACCAAATCAACAAGAGTATCCTTATGATGGATGGACACTATACAATCTCTATAGATGCTCTCAACTCAAATAGATTCACCCACTTGAGTAGAAATATTAAAGTATTTAAGAAGACACTTAGGGTATCTATCAAATCTACTGGCTAGATAAGGAGTTACAAATGACAATGTGGCACCAGGATCCATCAAAATACAACAATCAAGAGTAAATACTTGAATAATACCATCACAACATCTGGGGAGTTCTCTTTATCTTAGTGGCTACCTATGGCATAGAAACGGTTTGCAGCTACGCTTGAACATGATGTAGTATCTTTCTAATTTCCTCTGGCTAGTAGGGCTAGTGTAGAAGTTTGAGCCTGATCAGCCAACTTTGGATACTCTCTCTGGAAGTGACCCACTTGGCCATACTGTAAATATGCATCACTTCCCTCATAGAATCTACCCAACTATAATCTACCACACTTAACACATTGTGGCTTACTCTGTAAACCTTGAGCCACACTAGTCTATGACTGAGATCCCTGGGCTCTAAAATTTTAATACTTCTGATCATTCTTGTTTCTGTGCATAAGTGTACTAGCATATGATGGTGTTGGCCCTGACTGGAATATGTTACCATTCCCTTTCTTTACAACCTCATGGCTGGATGTTTTGGCTTTCTTATGCCTAAACTCTTCTTTGTCATGTTGTCTCTCATCATCAGCTTATTGCACATAACTCATCAATCTCCTGATGTTCATGTCACTCAAAAGCATCGATCCTCTCCTATCTTTCTTTGGCCCTTCGTTTACCCATCAACATACAACCCCATTCTCCCCTTTATGTCAGTAACTATGTCTGAAGCATAGCGAGATAGCTAAGTAAACTTAAGCCCACACTCTTGCACAGTCATAGAGCACTTTTTCATATTCAAGAACTCTCTCACCTTAACCTCTCTTCCTTCTCTTGGAAAGAAGCATTCCAAGAAGGCTTTCTTTAACATAGCCCAAGTCAGTAATAGGGCTTCCTCGCCTCTACCCTTCTTCCATTGGTCAAACCATAGCCTGGCCACAACCTTGAGCCGGTAGGCAGCCATTTCAACTCTATCAGTATCATCCACATGCATCATCTGGAATACTTTTTGAAGTTGCTCCACGTACATCTCAGGATCCTCATTAGATGCAGTCCCGATGAACTAAGGTGGATTCATCCTCAAAATTTCTCGAACTCTAGATGTGTCCTGTGCATCATGTTTGCCCGCTCCTTGCCTCATAACAGTTGTTGTGACAGCCCGGGCTAGACTTTGGATAACCAGGCAAAGTTCAGCATTAGAAACCACTACTTATGGGGGCTGCTTAACAAGGACAGCTGGACCAACAAGCTCCTCAGGTCCTTGAGGCTAAGGAAGGTCAACATTCTACCTTGTAGGATGTCCTCTACCTCTGACAGCTCTCCTAGGAGGTATGATCTCAATTCTGCAATGTGTAGAGCATGAATTAGAAGAGAGTTTTCATAGAGTTTCAACTCTATTGCATGAATTAGATCATGAAAAAAATGTAACCATTCCTAACCAAGACTGATAGACAAGTGTAGTGCACAACACATTAATAAACAAAACCCTACTAGCACAGCTTCAGAGGCTCCCTAGGATACTTGAACTCTGTGCTCTGATACGAAGTTTGTCACGCTACTGGAGGGTACCCTAGAAATAGTTAGCACTCAGAGACTATTGCTAGTCCCCAAGAGAACTACTTGGCCTCATCACATCCATTCATTTAATAAATATAGAAAACTAGCGGAAGTCTAAAGATATCAGTAGGCAACCTAGTCTCAAGATAATATAATAAAATGGCTAGTAGAAAGGAACTAGCTCCACAAGTCTCAGTATTAATACTCAACTCTAGTCTATGAAGCCTCTATCACTATCAAATAGTGCCAATGATAGACCCAACCTCAAAACAAAATAAACTAACTCAAGTCTAACTCTATAAAGATAGATGAAAATAAAGAATGATCCTCTGAAGTAAATGAGGCTCAACAACATAGCTAAAATGCACAGATCCTCAACGATGTGCCTGTTGATGATCTCTAGTACCTGCCTCTACACCATAAAATGATGCAATCCAAAAGGGGACGTCAGTACATAGAACGTACAAGTATGTAAAATGATTGAATGAAAAAGAAACAGGAGAATAATATAGAAATAACATTAACTCAAAATATATTCAATTAGAATGTCAAGTGTCTATATAAAGCAAGAACAAAGAGTCGATAAGTGACTTATCAATCAATAAAACCTCATTAATCAACTCAACTCAACTCAATGGGACCCAACTCCACTAAGAGTACTCAAGGTGGAACTTTCTGGAGTTTCTCTTATCCGACAACAATCAATTATAAGCCAGTGATTGTATAATAATTGTTCTAATGTTTCCATAGTTGTTTCATACTTACCAGGTAAGGAACGCCTAAGATCCACAAGGGATCTAACCTCTAAAGTCCTCTATTGCTTTCAGGGACTTTACCTTAAAAAGGGACTATCTGAATAATGGTTTAATCCTCACCTACACTTGGCGATGCAGTTAATGAGTGTGAGTGGGACTCACTCTTACCCATTTTGGTACACGATACTCCTAGCAAGACTCAATGATCATAAGACTCCTCCTCATCTAAATCAATTATCTCAATTAGCCTCGTAGAGGCACTCAGCAACTCAATTAGTCTAGTGGAGACTCTAATCAACTTATGACCTTAACTCAATAGGACCTTTCGGCCTAACATCTCAATTAACTCATCAACTCAGTTCTCATCAAGAACTTAAGGACTCAGATCAATCATCAAGAAAAAGTCATATAGACAAAACTCTAGAACTCAAGTATTAATATCATAGGATCATCAATCCCAATTAACTCAACCTCATACTCTCATCAAGATTTCAATCAACATACTCAAGCTAAGTCTCTTAGACTCCATCCCCAGGTTCATTCATTCATGCTTTCATAAATGTAATATAAGGTTTATACAATGTCTCATGAAAAGTATTTAATTCAAGAAAACAATTTGATGATCATCATCAACATATGAAAATATATGTAAAGATAATTTTTAAGAAAATAATCAAGAACCATGTATGTAGACTCATTAGACTATTGACTCCTCTATTACTAATAATGGGGCACATGGGAGATCAAACTCATGCTTTAGTTTAGCCTTACATACCTGGTGTGAATCTTTTGACTATAAATCCTCAAAGAACTATCCCCAAACTCCTCAATTGCTCATTCTTCTTCTCTTCTCTTTAGCCCAAGTCTTTTTCAAGAACTTACAATATCTTAGGAACGGGGTCTAAAATCCTTTTTATGCTCAAAAAGACACATTTAGATCATGTTATGAGTTCAGGATGGGTTAGGAAAAGTCTGGAATGCCCCTCATGAAATTTGACTAGGAACAAGGGGGTCCGCAACGTGGACCTTGTCAAATTTTGGTACTTTTCACCGAAAATTCTCTAAACGAGTTTTCTAATCCCATAGAAAATTTTTGGACAAAATCTAAGTACTGGTCCACGACAGGTGCGCATCACACACCTATTTTGCATTTATTCTAGAATTCTCTTTCGCATCAAAAAATTATCTTTTGATCTGATTGCTCTAAAAATCAACTGAGACTACTCTCCCGCTCAATTTTTCATGTTGATCGCATATCCAGCCTCAGATTTGCAATTGGAGCATAGAAAGACGTATTCTGCACACATCTTTCCTCTAGAGGTATTTTAGTAATTTTAGTAAGTATTACATATCTCTCTCCCCCTTAGAATCATTCGTCCTTGAATAATGAGTAAAGACGGGCATCAAGGCACGAAAATACTCAAGACTCATCTCAATACTCACTCAATAAGCAACTCTCAACTCCTCATCAACCTCAAAAAACTCTACTCAAACTCAAGAATAGACATATCAACTAAAGAATAGAAACATCAATTAAGTCAAGGGTAAGAACATTACCTTTAACATTCTCATAAGAATGCACGAGTAGATGCAGATACTTAGCTCTCATCTCTTCCTCAGCTTCCCACGTAGCTTCTTCAACAAATTGGTTTCTCCATAAAACTTTGACTAAGGCGATCTCTTTGGTTCTCAACTTGCAAACCTGACAATCAAAGACTTGGATCGCAATTTCTTAATAGGACAAGTTATCCTTTACTCCAATACTCTCAACAAGGATCACTAAAGTAGGCTCTCTCACGCATTTCTTCAATATGGAGACGTGGAATACTAGATGAATTGTGGGTAGATCGGAAAGCAACTCTAACGCATAAGCAACCTTCAGAATCTGATAGGGGCCAATATAGCGAGGACTTAATCCCTTCCTAAATCTCTTGAAACACTTCTTAGGTGACAATTTCAAGTGCACCCACTCATTTACCTCAAACTCTAAGTCTCTTCTCCTGATGTTCATGTAAGATTTTTGGCGACTCTGTACAGTCTTTAACCTTTCTTTAATGACCTTTACCTTCTCCATTAATTGATGGAAAAGATCGAGTCCAATCAGCTCTACTTCTCCAACCTCAAACTACTCAATTGGTGAACTATATCTCTTCCCATCTAAAGATTCATAGGGATCCATTTGAATGCTCGCATGATAATAATTTATATATGCAAATTCAATTTATGGTAAGTGATCATCTCAATTTCCTTTGAAGTGAAGGACACAGGCTCTCAATATATCCTCTAATGTCTGAATTGTATGTTCTACTTGGCTATCCATCTATGGGTGAAAGGTTGTAGTTTAGCATCCAAACCCTTTTGGAAAGATCTCTAAAATTGGGAGGTAAATTGAGCTTCTCCGTCCAAGATGATGGATAAGGGAACTCCATGCAACTCACAATCTCATGGATATACAACTTGGCATACTCCTCTTCAAGGTTAGTTGTTTTAACTGCTAAGAAGTGAGCCTATTTGGTCATCCTATCCATAATCACTCATATCGAATCATGTTGCTTTCGACACCTTGATAGACCGATAATAAAGTCCA
Source organism: Solanum ossicruentum (assembly GCA_025774065.1). Classification (NCBI taxonomy): domain Eukaryota; kingdom Viridiplantae; phylum Streptophyta; class Magnoliopsida; order Solanales; family Solanaceae; genus Solanum; species Solanum ossicruentum. The sequence continues at coordinate 7,133 of JAOTQR010143310.1, read as the reverse complement.
TATTGATCATCACCCACTTTTATTCAGGAATCTCAAAGTTTTAAACCAAACTACATATCCTTTGATGCTCAACCTAAACATATTTACAATTTGGGAACTTGGAAACAAACTCAGCAATACCCATCTTTATTCCACTCCACCAGTAAAATTCTCTCAACTCATGATACATTTGGTAGAACCAGGATAAATGGAATATCTAGAGTTGTGGGCTTTAACCATAATTCTATCTCGAACACCATCAATATTTGGAGCACACAATCTACTCTGGTACAATCAACACTCCATCTCCCCCTTTAAAGAAGACCATCATTTTTTGTTTCTGGATAGCCTCTTTCAATTGAAGTGTGATAGGACCTTGGTCATACTTTTTTTTCACCTCTGCCACTAGAGATGAAGCAGACCCGCTCTAAACATTAACTCCTCCCTTATCATTCTTCTTAAGTTGAACTTCCAACCGAGCCAATCGATGCACTTCTTTAGCTAGCTCCTTATTTCTTTTCTCTACATGGGTTGTGTTATGCATTTACAACCTGCTAAGAGCATCAGCAATAATGTTAGCTTTACTTGGGTGGTAAAGAATACGCAGGTATAATCCTTGAGAAACTCCAACCATCTCTGTTGTCGCAGGTGAAGCTCTTTCTGATTGAAGACATATAGCAAGCTCTTATGGTCAGTGAACATATCCATATACAGTCCATACAGGTAGTGGCGCTAGATTTTAAGTACAAATGCCACCGCTACCAACTCAAGAACATGGATCAGATAGTTCCTCTCATGAACCTTAAGTTGTCTGGAGTAGAGGCTATCACCTTCCCTCTCTACATCAACACACAACCCAATCCAACTCTTGACGCATCATAATATATTACAAAGTTATCTGTGCCATCGGGCAAGGTTAAAACTGGTGCAGTAGTTAGTATAGTCTTCAATTCTTGGAAACTCTTCTCACATTCGTCAGACCACTGAAATTTGACCTTCTTCTAAGTCAATTTTGACATGGTACGGATAGGGAAGAAAATCTATCAACAAATGTTTTGTAATAGCCTACCAACCCCAAGAAACTTCTTATGTCCGTCGAATAGGTCGGTCTGAGCTAGTTCTTAACTGCTTCAATCTTTTGGGTATCTACTGGAATACCATCACCCAAAATAACATGGCCTAGGAAGGCGACTGACTTGAGCCAAAACTCACATCTTGAAAACATTGCGTACAACTCATGGTCCTTAAGGGTCTGAAGGATAACACTGAGGTGATTGACATACTCCCCATCATCTCTCGAATACACCAATATGTTGTCGATGAACACAATCACAAACATATCAAGAAATTGTTTGAACACCTTATTCATCAGGTCCATGAAGGTTGCAGGTGCATTCGTCAACCCAAAGGACATGACCAAGATTTCAAAGTGGCCATATCTAGTCCTGAAGGCTGTCTTACTTTTGATTAATAGTCTAAAGGATTGGAATATCACATTCCCTCAGTTTCAACTAATCGTAGCCTGATCTGAGGTCTATCTTTGAGAAGTAAGAGGGACCCTAGAGTTGGTCAAACGGATCATCTATCATGGGGAGAGGATATTTATTCTTTATCATGACATTGTTTAGCTGCCTATAGTCGATACACATTCTTAGAGACTCATCTTGCTTTCACATGAATAGGACCGGGGCACCCAAGGAGAAACTCTCGGCCTGATAAAGCTTTCCCCAAAAAATCCCTCAACTATTCTTTCAACTATTTTAACTCAGCGGGGGCCATCATATAAGGTAGAATTGAGATAGGTTGGGTATCGGGAAGAAAATCAATCCAAAATTTGATCTTCCTATCAGGAGGGACTCTAGGCAGATCCTCAAGAAAGACTTTAGGAAACTAATTCACGAAGTAGACTGACTCTAGAGTAGGAGACTCAACATCATCTGACTTAACTCACTAGAGGTGATAGATACAACCTTTGGAAATTAGCTTTTCTGACCCTAAGGCAGGATATATACTTTCCCATAGGTGCAACAGAGTCGCCCTTCCACACAAGAACCGGTTCATTCGGGAATTAGAACTTAACTGTTCGGGGTTTACAATCAATAGAGGCATAACAGATGTAAAGCCAATCCACGCAAAGGATCACATCAAAATCAATCATCTCTAACTCAACCAGATCAACAAGAGTATCCTTATGATGGATAGACATTGTACAATCTCTATAGATTCCCTCATCCCGAATAGACTCACCCACTGGAGTAGAAATATCAAAGGGTTCAAGAAGACTATCAGTATTTCTATCAATTCTACTAGCCACATAAGGAGTTACAGATCACAATGTGGCACTAAGATCCATCAAAACAATAACAATTAAGAATAAAGACTCAATCATATTCGTCACAACATCTAGAGAGTTCTCTTGATCTTAGCGACTACCCATTTTATACAAACGATTTACAGCTATGCTTGATCTTGATGTAGTACCTTTCTTATTTCCTCTAGTTGGTAGGGATGGTGCAGAATATTGTGCCCGATCAGCCTACTTTGGACACTCTTTTTGGAGGACACCCACTTAGCCAAACTTGAAACATGCATCACTCCTCTCAAGGCATCTACCCAAGAATAATCTGCTACACTTACCACATGGTGGCTTACCTGTGAAACTTGAGCCATACCAGCCTGTGACTAAGATCACTGGGCTCCAAAATTGTGATACCTCTGATCATTCTTGTTTCTGTACGTAGGTGCACTAACAGATGATGGTGCTGGCCCTAACTTGAATTTGTTACCATTCCCTCTGTTTCCAACCTCATGGATGGATGTTTTGGCTTTCTTATTCCTAAACTCTTCTCTGTCATATTGTCTCTCCTCATTATCTTGTTGCACATAAGTCATCGACCTCCCGATGTCCATGTCACTCATAAGCATAGCTCCTCTCCCATCTTTCTTTGGCCCTTTGTTCAACCCATCAACATATAACGCCATCATCCCTCTTATGTCAGCAACCATATCTGGAGCATACCAAGATAGCTGAGTAAACTTAAGCCCATACCCTTGCACAATCATAGAGCCTGGGTTCAAATTCAAAAACTCTCTTACCTTGGACTCCCTCCATTCCTTTGGGTACAAATACCCCAAGAAGGCTTCCCTAAACACTGCCCATGTCAGCAATAGGGCTTCCTCTCCTCTACCTTCTTCCATTGGTCAAACCATAACCAGACCTCACACTTGAGCTCATAGGGAGCTAGTTTAACTCTATCAGTATCAGCCATATGCATCACCTGGAAAACTTTTTGAAGCTCCTCTACGTAGTTCTCAAGATCCTTATTACATGCAGACCCTATGAACTCAGGCGGATTTATCCTCAAAAATTCCTGGACTCTAGATGTGACTTGTGCATCCTGTATGCCTACTCCTTGCCTTGCAGTAGGTGCTGTGACAACCTGGGCTAGACTTTGGATAGCCTGGCGAAGCTCAGTATTAGAAACCTCCGCTTATGGGGGCTGCTCGATTAGGACAGCTGGATCCACAGGCTCCTCAGATCCTTAAGGATCGGGTGGGTTTAACATTCTGCCTGGCACGATGTCTTCTACTTCTGATGGCTCTTCTGGAAGGTATGATAACAATTTTGCAATGCATCAAGCATGAATTAGAAGAGACTTTTCATAGAGTTTCAACTGTATCACATGAATTAAATCATGAAAGAAGTGTAACTATTCCTAATATTTTATAGCCTCCTGCTTATGAAGTGTTGTGCACAACATACTGATAAACAAGACTCTACTATTATAGACTCCCTAGGATACTTGAAATCTATTCTTTGATACCAAGTTTGTCACACCCGGGAGGGTACCCTAGCCGTGGCCAATACTCAGAGACTATTGCTAGTCCCCAACCGAACCACTTGGCCTCATCACATCCATTCATTCAATAAATATAGAAACTCAATGGAACTCTAAAGATATCAATAGGCAACCTAGTCTCAAGATAATATAATAAAATGGCACGTAGAAAGAAACTAGCTCAACAAGTCTCAATATCAATACTCAACTCTAGTCTATGAAGCTTCTATCACTATCAATTGGTGCCAATGACAGACCCATGGATAACTCAAAACAAAATAAGCTAACTCAAGTCTAACCCTACAAAGGTAGATGAAAATAAAGAATGATCCTCCAAAGTAAAGGAGGCTCAATAACTCAGCAAAAATGCACAGATCCTCAATGATGCGCTTGTTGACGATCTCTAGTACCTGCCTCTACATCATAAAATGATGCAGTCCAATAGGGGACACCAGTACGTGGAATGTATGAGTATGTAAAATGGATGAATGAAAAAGAAACAGGTAGAATAATACAAAAATAACATCAACTACGAATATTCTCAATCAAAATGTCAAGTATCTCTCTAAAGCAAGAATAAAGAGTAGACAACTAACCCATTTGATAATGGTCATTCTCCAATGAGAAAGTGGTCTCTATCAATAATTAAACTAACTGAGGTTAGGGTCAAATCCACAAGGAATACAGGGCTTGAACTACAAGATTTCACTACTAATCATTTTTAGTATCTATAATTACAATCTCTAAATGTAGGGGTTTCTATGATTCAAAGAAAACATAAAATAAACACTACCTAAAATGCAGGAAAATGATCAATTTTTTAAAAAACTTGGGAATTGTGTTCCTCATGGTTCGTTGACTCAATTAACCTAGATAACATAGCTACGGTTAGTGAATTGCATATAAGTTGGTAACTTAAGTTCTTCAAGCCCTCTTGTGATGGTGAAGGTCGAATTTTACCATGGCGCTTGGTCGGATACCATGCCATGCCAACTAACCGTTGCCTATTGTCCCAGTAAACCCCCCTTGATCAGGTTTGGTCGATTAGACGGGAACACATCATCCGAATCCTATCATCTACTTTTCTTTTCCTATTCATCACTACCTTGGTCAGGATCATGATAGTAGGAAGGATTTTTTATTGGCCACCACCAAACAACGTTAATCATGAAGGGAAATTGATAATACATGCAAAACCCCAATCATAAATATGCACAAACCTAGGTCATCTCAAGTCAACTACCCATGATCCCCACCACCCAAGTTGTGGGTGCTTAGCTACTCATGACTAAGATAAAACACACAAAAATGAAAATAATAGACATAGTTGAGAGTTTCACTAATAACAATGGAGGAAATAAGCACCATAAGTTGCAAACCCACTAGCTTGATTGATCAACAATGAGTACAAGGCAAGGTTTTCAATTCTAAAAATGAGTTTTCTAAGAGAGAATAATAAACTACTCTAAGACCTAAGAAAAGCTTCAAAAATATAATGGGGTAATGTCTACTGGTCAAAATCCCTCAAACAAAGCTAACTTAAACTATTTATAGTATTTACAAAACAACCCTAGAAATTATGTAGAAAAGATAATTGGCATCTCATAATTTTTGCAATTACGACTCATAGGAGGACCTACGAGTAGTAGTCAGGATCTCGTATCAGGATCTTAGTATCTTGGTATGAACTGGTACGACCCATAGGTACGAGTCATTGCTTGAGCTACAACTCTTATGTTGGTCTCACACTTATGGTCTTCAGTTTTTGGTCCAACATTTTGTCCCTCTGATTCTTGCTACGAGTCCTGTACAAGTCGTAGTGTGTCTTATGACTCCTACGCTGGGCTCGTAGAGGTGACCTTTACTTGGAAGATTTCTAATTTTTGGTCTCTAACTCCTGCTACGATACAACCTACGACTCATAGTGTGAGCTACGACTCGTAGGTAGGCTCATATGGCCTGTGCTTCAGTAAAATCTGCAATTGTCTTCAAAATCATGCCAACTTGACTTTTCTGCAATATTAACACAAAAACACATCAAAACACTAGAATGTTTCTTTAAGAACTTACAACATCCCTTGATTCAGGAAGTCTGTAATTTGACAGCACATCAACACCCTCAACTTAGAATTGTTGTTTGTCCTCCGATGATGCCTCAATCTACACAAAGAAAAAGAAATACATAGTAGCTATATCAATGGCATATACAACAACTAATTTTGTTCAGGTACATAACTACTACTTTCAGAATAGAGTTGCAAAGTTATTGAGCAAATAAGCACATCATGAGAGACCTGACAATCCAACTATGGTAAGCTAAGGAGCATCAACCATCCACAATCACTAGTATAGTCATATGCTACTTAAGTAGTGCAAATGCCCTCACTAGAAATAAGTCCCTCAAACTCACTCAAAAGAATTTAGTATTCAGGGGCAGAGGAATCATTCTCACTCTCATAATTGAAATTCAATACATGCTGACCAACACCATAGGCTTGCCTTTATACCCATTTTCTAGCTTGGTGATAGAGTGGAGTTGGATCACTCTAGGACTTATAGACTTGTAACATAGGCTCAAGGTGCTTTGGTGTGGTATTTTGGGCAAGTAGTGACTAAAAGCTATCCTTGAATCATGTTTACCAACACCTTTTGCTTCCCTTATTTCATTAATCAACCCATGTTCTCTTGCTTTGAACTTTCTCGAGTGCTTTCTTTCACTTTTTTCAGTTATGCCTTGATTTCAAACTCATTTTTGTTACTTTTTCTCAATTAAAGAAACTTTTCTTCTTTTTCTTCACTAAGTTCATGCTTTTTCATTTCTTTCTTGATTTCCCATCTAACCACCTTATTAATTTTACTTTAGAACAATAAGGGTCACCCTCAACTTAGGCTTTATCCTTAAGTGAAGTACATGATATCTATGCCTCAAACCAGGGCCACCAACTTCAACCACCCTCAACTTAGACCTTCAGCCTCAATCAAAGTTCATATGTTCAAGGATAGACAAGGGCCAATATCACAGTATTTCATCAGACAAGGTTAAGCTAGCATGGTACCAAGAAAGAATAAGTATATGATAAGCTCAAAAATTTAGAAAAAGGGATTCTCTCACTCAACTGGTGGGTTATTTTGGGCTAAAAGTGGTTTTACTCAAAGAACAAAGGCCTTAGATCCTTTCCATATCCACCACATCACCAATACAACTTTTAGAGTAACAAGGAAAGTTCTGGGTTCATATAATATGCATGAATGCAGCAAAATAAGCTCACAACACACATGGCAATTGCATCCACAATCAAGTATAGACTCACAGGT
>JAOTQR010143299.1:6735-16970 GCA_025774065.1 Solanum ossicruentum | reverse complement strand
AGATGATTGCTTCTTTACATCTGTCCATCAGTTTGTGGGTGGTTTGCCATTGAGAACTTCAAATCAGTGCCCATCATGTTGAACAAAGAGGTCTAAAACCCAGTAGTTAACCTGGCATCAGGATCACTTACAATATCCAATGGAACACTAAAGTTTTTCACAAATGCTTATAAAATAACTCAACAGCTACTTCAGAAGAACATAAAGTAGGAAGAACAATAAAGATACCGTATTTTGAGAACCTATCAACTACTACCATGGTTGATGCTTTTCCATCTGCCTTTGGAAATTCACTAATGAAGTCCATTGAAACAGAAGCCCATGGACTCTCAGCAATGGGTCGAGGTTGTAGCAAACCTGTTTATTTCTTCTGTTCTATCTTTTCTAGTTGACACACTGGATATGATTTAACACAGGCCTCAATGTCATCTTCCATATTTGGCCAGAAATGATTTTGGGACAGCAATGCCATCATCCATTCAACACTTGGATTCCCAACATAAATAGTATCATGTGTTTCACTAAGGAGTTTTTTTCGCAGCCCATCATCTTGTGGTACCACAACTCTCACCCCTTGAAATAAAACATATCATCCTCGATCCAATATCGCCTAACTATCCCCTTTTCTTTAACTTGATCCATTAACTTGACATATAATGAATCATATGCAGTAGTAAACTTGATCTTATCAAGAAAATCAAATTCAAGTCTAGTAATGGCATAAGCAGTAGCAAATACCTTTTTGCAATTTAATGTATCAACCACTTGGTATTGCTTCACTAGCTGTAAATCCACACAAAGTCATATTCTGCAAATATCTCTTGTTATCTAGCATGCTTCAAACTCAATTTCTATTGAGTTCTGAAGTAAGTATTAGCAACACTGATCATCTTTACCATAAACTTTGTTCCTACGATATATACCCTCTATGTTTGAAGGCAGTGGAATACTGCCACCATCCCTTTTTTGTGTGCAGAATATCTTTGCTCCATAAGATTCAATAACCCACTCTAAAATGCAACAGGATATTTATTTTGTACCAACACACAGCCAACAACACAATCAAATGTATCCATGTGCACTTCAAATGGTAAATCAAAGTCAGGAACCTACAATATTGGTTTAGAAGCACTGGCCTAGTTTAATGAGTTGAAAGCCTTTTCTCTTACATTTTGCCAAGCTCATTTTCACATTCTTCTTCAGCAAATTCTTCAATGGTGGAGCCTTTTTTGAATATCCAACAATGAATTTTTGATAAAGTTTTCCAATCTTAAAAATGATCTTAGTTCTTTAACACTAATGGGTGCTTGTTATTCTACAATTGCCTGCACTTTCTTATGGTCTGTGCACACTTGGCTTTCACTAATAAAATGGCCCAAAAACTTGATCCCATGACACAGAGTTGGTATTCTCTAAGTCTTTACAACACCTTCCTCAAATACCGCAAATGGTCTTCTAGAGTTCTACTATATATGATTATGTCATTTAAGTAGGCTTCTACAAAGTTATCAAGATAATCATAAAGAACATTATTCATTAAGTTGCAGAAAGTAGCTGGAGCATTAGTTATCCAAAACGACATTACAAGGAAATCATAGCTACCATATCTAGTTACATAATTCATCTTTGGGGTATCTCCCTCGGCTATAAGAACTTGCTAATAGCAAGACATTAAGTCTAACATAGAAAAGAAACTAGCCTTAGACATCCTATCCAGAAAGTCTGGAAAAAGCGGCACAAGATACTTGTTCTGCATAGTCACTTTGTTCAATGCCTTGTAGTCAATACACATCCTAAGACTGCCATCTTGTTGTTTCTAAAATAGAATAGGAGCACTAAATAGAGCTTTGGAAGGGTGGATAATGCCTACATTAAGAAACTCAGACAATTTCTTCCTCAGTTCAGCTAACTCCAATGGAGACATACGATAAGGAGTCCGTGCTGGTGGCACTGATCCAGGAATCAAGTCATTCTTATAATTAATTTCCCTTCTTAGAGAAAATGCTTTGGCACACTTTCGGAGGCATCACATCCTTGTATTCATTATGTAACTTGGCAACATCATCATGAACTTGGATTTGCACATCAGGCTTCACTTCCACCAAACCAGCAAGATATGCAGGTGCACCTCTCTTCAATTCCTTCTTGAAACTAATAGCAGATAACAAGGCTACAGTTTCATTGTTCTTATGTTTTCAACCAAAAGGATTTATTCCTTTCACAAAGCCTGGGTATTCCTCACCTACAAACATAAGACCATCCAAAAGAAGAATTGGGGAAACCTTGAACTTTTTCATAAGATCAATTGCCAGTAGATCATCAAAATCATCAAGTGGTACCACTGTCAAAGTATGCCAACTAGACCAGTGCATAATTTTCAGAGGCACATTTGCAACCATGCCATAGCTTGGTTGTGTAGTAGAGTTAACAGACTTCACTTTTGTTGGACAATCAGCCACTTTCAATTTGTACTCCCTAACACTCTTTGAGGCCACAAATTTGTGAGAAGCAGCAGAGTCTACCATAGCAACAACATTTTTGTCCCTAATTTTCATGTCAACATACATCAAAATACCATAAGCGTCAGACAAGTCTATAGATCCAGTAACACTTACACAACCAACATTTGTTGTGGTGTTTCCTCCCATCTATGTCTATCCCACTAACACTTGATAGAGTGTTGATCAAACGCAGTGGGTTGACATATATAACAATTTTTGTAAGGACCCGGACTTTGTACAACCTTAATGGAGCTTGGAAGATTTCTTTTGGAATGTTTTGGACCAAGGTAATGCTTCATGGAAGCCTTCATAGTCTGTGTGAGGCTATATGAATCGCGTGGAGCCTCCTTGAAGTGGCCCTTGGCCTTGTGTGGGTTATGTGGGCTTTAATATGGAGTTTGGGCTTAAGGCATACCATATATGGACCGTACACGATCCGCGTGAGGTTTCACGGATCGTGTGGTAGCCTTGGCCTTGAAAATCCACAATTCTGAAGCCAAGGCATGTCACATGGACCGTATGAACCTTCACAGTCCATGAGGTCCCTCGTATAGGTGCTAGAGTGAAAATTTTCTAAGTATTGGATCACTATCTCAGAACTTTGTCATGAAGGATTTTTCTAAGTGAAGTGGTACAGAGCAGTATACAATTCGTATACCTTGGTACAGGTCGTGATACCAACCATATAGATGCCTACGTTGAAATTTTTCTAAGTATGGGATTATCATCTTGAACCTTTTTTGGTGGAATTTTTCTAAGTGTTGGATAATAGAGCAAGTATATGGTCCCTATACATAATCATGAGCCGTATACCCCTCCTGGAGACCCCTGACTTTGATTTTTTCTACTCATTTTATTAATGACATTTTCGTAATTATGGATTATCTCTAAGGTTTTTTTATGACTTTTTATGCTATCTAAGGGCATTCAAATGACCTATTCTTTATTCCTCTCAATCAAATTCACTCTTACACTAAAAATTCTCTCAATTCACTCTTAAGAACCCCCTCAAGAATTCTTGTGAAGACTAAGCTTGGGAATTAAGGAAAAACTCTTTTCTTCATCAAATTTCTTCTTGAATCTTCTCTATTATCTAAGCTATGTGGGATTGATTCTTGGTCTCCTTCAACCAAGAAAACCTAAAATCTTTTTATACTTGATTTATGGAATTTAAACTTACTTTAATTATGGGGTTTGAATGTTATTATTTATTAAATTCAATTGAAGTATTGACTATGCTTTTTTATTGATTCTAAATTGATTTAAGCCCTAATATGTTGAATTGTATTATTATTATGAAGATTTAAATATGCATTGTCCCTTTAATGTTTGATTTAAACACGGGTATTCTAATTAGTGATTTGAATGTGGATTTTATTTATGGGTTTATTTCAATTTCATATTGCATTATTGATTTAAGATTGAATCTATATTTTCCATGCTAATTTCACATCATTCATGGCATATGCATTCATGAGCATTGAATTTTATGAAAATTATGAAGTGGGTTAAGCTCATATTTGTTTATGTATATGATTTTAATAAGATTATGGTTGTCACAAGAATCTGATCACATAAATGTCTATTGTTATTGGCTCTTTGAGCATATTGAGTGCTTGCACGATATTGTTAAGTGCATGATCTATTCCTATGCATGAAAGTATGGATTTAGTTTTGATTTGGCAATTTAGCCCACGTATGAATGATTATGAAGAATGTTTGGCTTTTAAACTTAAATGTGCATTGAAATGTTTGAAATGACTATTTTCTCTTTGAATGCATGTATATGTATACGTTTTCTTACGGGATGTTTGACTTAATACCAATAGATTGGGGGCGTCGGGGCTATCCCTAAGGCTCCTCTCCCTTTCTTTAAATTATGTGCCAGCATAGGTATATAATAGCCATTACCGAAATGATCGGGTCATAAGGGATGGTTACACATTAATATGATATGATATTGGAAATCCTTCTAAAAATGACTAGATCATAAGGAAGGTTCCATCCACCAAAATGGTTGGGTTGTAAGGTGTGATGTAGATTATCCTTGGCAAATCTTCTCCTACCAATGGGGGGCCTTCATCGGACTAATCATGTAATAGCTTGTATGAGTTTGATTTGTCAGTTATAGTCTATCCCCACTATATATGAGCATTATGCATTTCATGCATCATTGGTTTCATGGCATATTGCTATACTATATTTCTTGCTATACATCTCTTTCTATATTATGTGCCCTTGTCATATAATATTGAATGCATGTTTAATAAGTCGTATGCATTGCATGCCCGCATACTTAGTATATTAAAACATACTAATGCATACTTTGGCTTACATGATCTAACCAGTAAGGACCGAGTATTACCTTCACCCACCGTATGATGGTTAGCTTGGATCTTGAGTTGCTTGTTGTGGTGAGTCCTATATTCCAATGATAAACTATAGTTCGTCCATCTATGAGCTTTGTTTATGTTATTTACTTTGAGGGTGGGCCTGGGACATGTCTTGGACTGCGTCCTATCATATGATGAAAGGCATTATTGGACATCTTGTAGATCTTTTACGCTTATATGCTAAGTGTTGTATTCGGAGATCATGTTTGTGGATATCATCGTCTATTGGATATTCTTATATGGATTGGCTATGATTATTATGATATGCTTATATATTATGGTGTGAAAGATCCTAAGTCCCAAATTGCCCCTATAGAGTGTGTCATATTTACTAGCCCCTTGGTCTTGATGTGCTACATATTTTTTGAGTCTGTGCTAATCCCTTTCCCTATGACATCCTGATGTGCTTTCAAAATACAAGACTTTTGATACTTAAAAGTAGGATTTTCTGTGTTCTCAATACGATATTTGTGGGTTTATATGTTTATATATTTAGATTTTCAGGTGTACAGGTTGGCTATGATTTGGGGAAAAATTGGAGAATTTGCTGGTTTTTGATGATTTACGTGGCCCTATACGAATTGTAGAGCATTCTACGAGTCATAGAGAAGGTCACATGACAAATTCTAGTAAGGAATAATTTATGAAGATTAGCTCAACAAGACATGCATACGAGTCGTATAGTTAGGTTTTGTGAAGAATTCCAGTTAGGGATAATTTGATCAAGTTAAAGCCTACGAACATGCAGTACGAGTCATGGATCACTTTACGAGTCATAAAGTTGTGTCTTAGAAGAGAATTTCTAGAATCCCAGGAGCTGACTATGAGACCCTGACTACGATCATAGAAGACACTATGAGTCGTAGAGACCTTCCATAGAATTTGCTGCCAATATTTCTATTTTATTTAGGACATAATTGTAATTACCATAAATAGTACTTATAGGTTATTTTTCAAGAGAGGACATCATTATTCAGGAGTTTTAGGGTTTGTACTTGGATAACTCAATACTTGGGAGAGAAGATTGTGAGAAAATACTTGTGGGTAAATTTGATCATCAATCTTGTAATTCTCATCAATCTTGAATTTGCTTGATTTCAATTCAATTGTGTAAGTGTTTAATTATATTTTCTCAATTCATAATTTCCTCATCAACACATAGAATGTAGCTAAATCTACAACTAGGGTTGTGGGAACCATGAAGAACTAACAAAGTAAACCCAGATAATTTGCAATTCTTAGATTGGGTATATGCATGTATTAATAAATTTTCTTTGTTTTGCATGTTTTTTAGTGGTGGCCAACATTAGAACTCGCCTAATGTTACTGACTAGACCAAGTTAGTACTGAATAGGAAAAGAGATTAATTAATAGGATTCGATTAATATGTTCTCGTCTAATCAATCGAACTGGGGAAGGGGAGGTTGTACTGGGACTTATAGGTAATGGTTAGTATTGCATACTATGGAGATGAGGCAAGTTGCATAGTGAAATCCGCCTCTCACCATTGACCAAAGGGCTTAGTGAACTTAAATATCATCCTACATGCTATACACTAGACAAGAACTGGGTTATTTGGTGATACTAATTTGGCGAATCATGGGAAACACAATACCCTAATTGCTCTCTTTTATTGATTGTCTCTCATGATAGTTAGTTTAATTTACTTTCTTATTGATTATTGCGAAAACCCCCCTTTAAGGAATTGATTTAGTTAACTACTTAGATTGCTTATTGGTAAATATGTCTTGAGTCTACATATTCTTTGCGGGTTAGACCCTAATCTTGGTTATGTTTTATATCTTGACCTCGCTTTATCCTCTAAAATTAAGGTGTAACTTGGGCAACATCACATCCCTATAGCATGAGTCCTACTTTCCCCATCTCTTAGAACTATGTGTTTATTATTTGTATACGCTTCCAATCGATGATGTGAATGTTGATAATTTAAGGCTTGTTTGGGGACTCTCAGGTTCCCATTCACCATATCACTCCTAGACCCTAGGCCCGAATCATAACAATTTCCTATCCTATTTTGTTTGTATGCTTCTCCTCCTAATCGTGGAGTGCATTGATCTTTCCCTACTTTGGACAGTTCCTTGCTTGATGCCTTGGTTTTTGCCAAGTTCAGCAAACTTTTTCCCTACACTATTTGTTTTAACTAGTCGAGGCAGCATCCACTTTTTCCTTGTCTTTTTCATCTCCTTCTTGCCGACATTTTTCTTTCTTCTAGTCATGGCCTTTCTTCTCTTTCTTGGACTTAGAAGAGTGAGTTTTGTTAGGGGAAATACTGGTTGATCAGAAATTGATCAAGGCATTTGTAGCAGCAATGGCACTAGGAAGATCTTGCACCTTTTACTTGTGCAATTCATTTTGTGCCCACCCATGCAATCCAGTAATGAAGTTATGGAACTTACCTTTGTCTCACATATTTTGAATGTCCAATAATAGCAAATGAGAATTCTTTCACATAATCTCATATAAATCCCACTTGCTTCAAACATTTCAACCTGCGTTTGGCAACCGAAGACGAGTTACTTGGCAAGAATTTCTCATGTAGTGCTTCTGTTAACTACACCCATATATTAACCTTATGTGTGCTTGCACTGCCATTATCACCATACTTACTCCGCCACCATAGAATAACATCCCTATGACAATAGCGAACTGCCATGGTTAATTTGTCATTTTTAGGAACATGGGCAATAGGAAAATAATGTTTTAAGTCCCATAGGAAATTTTCTGGTTCTTTAGCCCCACATACACCATCAAATGATTTTGATACTAGAATTTTGATCTTAGCACGTTCTTTGTATTCCCTGTGAAGATTTGCAACATCCAAGTGAGCAACATTCACTTTCACTTGTAGATCTTTATTTTCCTTCTTAAAGCCCTTAGTTTGTGTGCCCATGAAGTCATGAAAAAGCCCTCAATTTGGCGTACTAGTCATCAACAATACCATGATATTCTTGGATAGCAGCATTTATGCCCTAAATCTATGTTAGGATGTGTGTCATAGCCTTATCACTGCCTTCCATTCCATGAATATCTTCCCGTTGTGCAACCTTTTCTCGTAACTTGTTGTATGAATTTCCACCAGCCATTTTCATGTTGAAACAATCTTTTCTCTGATGCTAGTTGATATGGGGTCAACCCTTGCTATCTAACCAATAGGAAGCTTAACACACTTAGACTCAACCCTCTTTTTGCCTCGCTGTTGATCTAGCCCGACACAAATAATGATTATGAAATCAAGAGCACAAACACGTATAGGAACAAGTCCCAACTATGTTATTAAACAAGTGACAACAAAGAAAGCACATAATACTTAGCCTACAAAATTTTTCCAGACCAATATGTTGTATAAGGTTGAATGCTAATGCAATTAAATAGGCTACGGCAACCCAGCCATATGCAAGACATGTGCCTTCCAACTCAGTTGACATCCCTAACTAAGAGTCTTAATTCAAAATTCAAATTACAAGTTTATCCAGGCTAGCTAACTTGTCCAAACGGTTAGTAACTCCTGCGAACCGCTAACTACCCAGGCATGTGCATGGCACATGCCGTCAGCCTTCAAATTTGGTGTTAATGCCTTGCCCTTGGCACCCAGATTTATGCCTTCCCTACATGCATGTGCCATGCCTATGCCCTACACACGTGCCTGTGCCATGGAATAAGTCCTGCCTTGCCCAAGTTGCTATTGGGGTTCGATTTTCGGTGCCATTGACCTTGTCCAGCACCCAACCTCAAACTTGTTCAACCACAATCTTGCTACGTTATAGCCTTGCCTTGTCTTAGCATTTCCACCTCTTGTCATTCCTTAGCCATGTCCAACTTTGCATTGCCATAGCTTGCCCAACCCTGGCCATATCTTAGCCACGTCTCGCCTTGTATGCACTAACCACGCCAATGCCAAGGTCTTCATTCACTTGAAGTTTACCTTGGCTGAAGTCATGGGGCCTTGTCTAGGCTCATAAAGTAAATCACTAGTCAAGCCTAAGACACTTTAACCACCAAGCTGAGGGTCTGATAGGACCATATTTAGTCCCAGTAATTTCGTATGGAAATTTCAACAATGTCATTGGGTCCGAAATATCGAAGTTAGTGCGGTAGCATAGTTTGTTTTACATGCACAGAGTTCTGAATGAATTTTGAGCACTCCATCAGAGACTTTAATATGGAAATAAGTTATTGGTGCGCTGGAACATCGTGGCTAGTGCACCCCCACCTCTATAAATTCATCCCTTTTTAACTTGTACAAATTCTTGTGATGATTTCTTGAGCATTTGGAGCTTAAATTGAGTGATTCAAAGGTCAAAATTGAAGGAATATTTTAGATGCACGTATTGGCAAGCTCAGAACACGGTTTCGAAGATTTGTTTAAGATAAGTTCGGTAATTTAGCTTCTATCCCATTTTAATTTTGGGATTAAAATGTTATAGAATATTGCATAGTGAAATCTTGGCCATTTTAGGTCCAATTTTGGTGATTCTTAGGGCTATCTTAAGTGGTTTTTTGAGAAAAATGCAGTGGTGTAGTTGGAATCCATGTTTGAAGCTTTGTTGGAGCTAAGAATCATGATTTTAGCTGCTGTCATAGCTTATTTTCTAGCTTCATTTTTGGAGAACTTTTGAGGATGATTTCTTGCTCATTTTAGGTCCGAATTGAGTAATTCTACAGCCTAGATAGTAGAGTTTTTTGTGGGGATTATCATGGTGTTCTTGGTTTTGATTGTGGAGTACTTTGCTTTTGATGAATTATTTAAAATAGTTACTATATAGTTGGTTAATTTGCGTTTTCCTTATTTGTTGATATTGCGATATATTTGGGTCCCAAAATGCATTCCATTTTTTGGCATGATCTTGAGGATTTGGTTAAGACCAATTTTCGAGATTAATTTTGGGATTTCTAAATCTGGGTCCTACTTTTTCCCTCTTTTTGTCTTTGGAATTAATTTGCCTCTATTTCTTATAAGTATAGTGTCATAACAATTGTTACAACATTGTTGTAGGTTCTTATCGTGTGGGAAGAGTTCAAATCGGATTATGAAAGGGGTAAGGGACCTGGCCAAATAGAATGGGAAGAGTTCAAAAGAGCATACTTGGATAGGTTCTTCCTGTTAGAACTAAGGGAAGCAAAGGTAAAAGAGTTTATTAATTTGAAGCAAGGGAAAATGAATTGAGGGCATACTCCATCAAATTTACAAAGCTTTCCAAATATGCACTGTTCATGGTGGCGAACCTGTGGGCTAGAATGTGCAAATTTATCTCTAGGGTGTTAGAATTAGTATCCAAAAAGTGCAATACTACATTGCTCATGAGAGAGATGGAAATTTCCC
>JAOTQR010143289.1:0-20235 GCA_025774065.1 Solanum ossicruentum | reverse complement strand
TCCAATTAAGGACTTTCGACTTCAAATTAAGTTTTATCCTCCAAATTCACTTGATTCCGTACTCCCCGCACCTCAATCTGATTAAATTTAAGCTATACTTCAATCCCAACAATTTATCCCAATTATTAATTAATCTTAAGAAATTTCGGGGTTTAACATGGCAGGCATTCAGAGATTATTGCTAGTCTCCAAGCAAACCACGTAGCCTCATCACGTGATTCAGTCAATGTAACTTAGAAAACTCAGCAGAAGACTAAAGAAGATAAATGGACACATCTAATGTCTCAAAAGTATATCAATTAAATAAAAGGCTAGTAGAAAGGAACTAGCTCATTAAGTCTCAACATCAATACTCAAACTCTAGTCTATGAAGCCTCTGTCACTATCATATGGCGCCAATGACAGACCTATGGCTACCTCAAAATAAAATAAAGCTAACTCAAAGTCTAACTCTAATAGCAAGATGAAAATAAATACAATAACCCTCCGAAGTAAAGGAGGCTCAGCAACTAAGCTGGAATGCTCAGATCCTCAACAGTGCACCTGTTGATGATCTCTAGTACTTGCTTCTGCATCATAAAATGATGCATTCCAAAAGGGGTCAATAGTACATGGAATGTACTGGTCAGTAAAATGGCTGAATGAAATGAAAATAGGTAGAATAATATAGAAATAATATCAACTCAAAAAAAATACTTAATCAGAATGTCAAATGCCTATCTAAAGCAAGAATAAAGAGTAGACAATTAACCCATCAACCAATCAAACCTCATCAATCAATTCAACTCAAGTCAATGGAACTCAACTCAGAGTACTCAAGGTGGCAACTTTTGGGAATTTTTCTCTTATCCGACCACCATCACTTATGAGCCAGTGATTGTACCACAATCTCGCTGATGTTGCCACACCCATTCCGTACTTGGCAGGTAAAGAATGCCTAGAATCCACAAGAGATCTGGACAATTAAAATATTAAGTACTATTAGTTCAGGACAATAAGGTGAAGACTTGTCCAACACTAATAGAACTTAATCCATAGGATAAGAACTTGTTCAAATCTAAGGGAACTTAGCCCTCAAGGTGAGAACTTGTCCGACTCTAAGGAATCTTAGGCCTCAAGATAGGAACTTGTCTGACTCTAACAAAACTTAGCCCACTCCTACACTTGGTGATGTAGTTAATGAGTACAAATTGGACTTGTTCTTACACTTACTCATTTCGGTGCTCGATACCCCTCCCAATACTCAGTGCTCATTAGACTCCTCATCTCGACTCAATTATCTCAAAGTAGCCTCTAGAGACTCTCATTATCTTATTAACTCAAACTCTAAGTACTCTATTATTTTTAGGGACTTTAACCCATCTTAATTAACTAAATTCTCATTTAAGAACTCAAAGACTCAGATCATTATTTAGAAGAAGTCATTTAGACAGAACTCAATTATAAAGACTCATTCGATCATCAAGCTCAATTAACTCAACATACTCAAACCAAGGCTCTAGATTCCATCCGTAGGTTCATTATGCATGTTTTCACAATTTAACATATAGGGTTTATACATCATCTCATGAAAAGTAGTCAATTTAAGAAAACAAGTTTATGATGATCATCAACATATGAAAATACATGTAATAGATATAATTTTCAAGAAAATAATCAAGAAAGTATTTCAAAAAACATATATGGGGACTCATGGACTCTCAACCCCTCTATTACCACCTATGGGGCATATGGATGAAAAATCTCCTGCTTTCGTTTTGCCTTACATACCTGGAGTTAATCGTTTGGGTAATCGATCCTCAAGGACTTTCCTTGAACTCCTCAATTTTACGCTCCTCTTCACTCTTCTTTAGCCCTAGTCCTTTTCAAGGACTTAGAATAGGTTCAAAACTCTTTTCATGCTTAAAACGACCTATTTTGATCATGTATTAAGTCTAGGAGAGGTTTGGAAAAGTTTGGAATACCCTTCATGGAATTCAAACAAAGTTCGTCACGGGGCATGGGTTCCGCGATGCACACACTATCAAATTTTAGGTTTTTTCATCAAAACTTCTCCAAATGAGGTTTCTAATCCCATAGAAAATTCTCGAACAAAATATAAGTGCATGCCCGTGGCAGGTGCGTGTCGCACACCTGTCGCGCACTTACTCTGGAATTCGTTTTGGCATCGAAAAGTTATCTTTTGATTCAGTTGCTCTAAAATTCAACCGATACAACTTTCCCACTTAATTGTTCATGTTGATCATATATTCAGCCTTGAATTTGCCCTCAGAGCATAGGAAGACGTGTTATGCACACATCTCTCTTCTAGGGGTATTTTGATAATTGTATCAGGTATTACATTATCTCCCATTTGGAATCATTCATCCTCGAATGATGAGTAAAGGTGGACATTGAGGCATGAATAAACTCAAGACTCAATGCTCAACACTCACTCAATAACTCAAATTCTGGACTCCTCATCAATACTCAACAAACTCTGCTCAGACTCAGGAATAGACACATCAATTCAGAAAGACAATTCGGTTTTGATCAATAGTAGAGATATTATCTTAGACATCCTCACCATCAGGCATGAATGAAACGTCAAAACTCAATCAATTGAATCATGTGAAAACATCGACAATCAGTCTTTCGAACTTAGGGAGAAGTCATCAACTCTAATCGAGAGATGGACCATAGTGATATACAGGACTTTGTGGACACTCTCAAGCTCAACTCCACCTAAATTGTGCTCCTTTTCATGGCACTCTACTCCATCACTTCGAGCTCATAGCTCTTATTCAAATCTCCACCTCTACCTCTTCCATTCAAGCCTACTTCTGAACCTCAAGTGCTATTCCTAAGATGATCATATTCATACCAGGCTAATCCTCAATACTCAGCTCTATACTTCCATAGGGGCTTTCATTAACATATCATTAGTCCTTTTCACTACTTCACCACTCTTACTCTAAACCTTTATTATGAAGTCTTCAATAGTCTATCATCAATACTCACATAATAACAACCATACATCCAAGCCTATCAGTCTAACCACTTCAACTATGTCTTAGAATTTTCAAGCCTATTTAGTTATTTTGCCTTCACTGTCGAATGAGCTTTCACTCAAAGATACACCAACATATTCTTATCTAGAGACACTCTAATTTACTCTTACCTATCTATTGCACGTAATAAAGTCTCATCTCTCCCCTTCTCCCTATCTCTATCCCTACATAACACAAGTTTAACACCGATATCACAATAAGAATACATTCGCTCCTCCTCCTCCTCTACCCTCACTCTCATTCTAGAACTATCAACATCACTATCTGGATTCAAAGGAACTTATAGTCTCCCCCTTTGCAGAAGCCTACATCTACTACCTCTCCCCGCAAGAGTAAGCATGATCATACATCTAAAACTTGATCCTACCATCCACAATGACATAACAAGCCTAAGGCCAGTTTGTGCATAAGATGACATCAGAATCGTTCACATTCAACCAAAACAAATCAACTATGGTACCTATACAGTGGATGAAAAGGGTGTAATAATTTTCGGCTCACTTAATTAGGATAAACTCATTAATGAGAGGAGGGTCACAACAGATACGACACCTGAGTCAAACAAATCATAGCTATAGTAGGGACTCAAATATACCAGTGACATCATCTAGTGGTGTTGCCATAGATGATTAGGCTTTGTAGGACCACATTTCGCATTCCTTTGTAAATGACCCATTTAGCCACACTTAAAACATTTGGTACTCCCTCCGTGACATTCTCCCAGTTGAAACCTACCACAAGTGCCACAACGTCTCTTGCCTTGGGAAGGTTGGTACATGCTTGCTTGTGCTTGAGATCCCTGAGCTCTAAAATTATGAGACCCCTGTCCATTCCCAAGTGAGGGTGCACTAGTAGATGAAGGCCCCATTTGATGGCGACTCTCATTCCCATTCTCTCTCTTACCAACCTCGTGGCTGGATGTTTTTGCTTTCTTACTTATGAACTCATCTATGTCATGCTACCTCTCCTCATTAGCTTGCTGCACATAATACATCAACCTCCCAATATCTATGTTACTCACTAGAATAACTCCTCTCCCATCTTTCCTTGGTCCTATGTTCAGCCCATCAACATATATCCCCATTCTCCTCCTAATGTCATCAACCATATCCAGAGCATTACGTGATAGCTAAGTAAACTTAAGTCCATACTATTGCACAGTCATGGAGCCCTATTTAAGATTCAAGAACTCTCTTACCTTGGCCTTCCTCTGTTCTTTTGGAAAGAAGTGCCCCAAGAAAGCTTCCTCGAACACTACCTAAGCCAACAATGGAGCTTTCTCTCCTCTACCCTTCTTCCATTAGTCCAACCATAGCTTGGCCACCCCTTTGAGCTGGTAAGCAGCTAGTTCAAATCTATCAGCATCAGCCACATGCATTACCTGGAACACCTTCAGAAGCTCATCAATGTAGTTCTCTAGGTCCTTATTGGGTGTAGACCCTGTGAACTCAGGTGGGTTCATCTCAAGAATTCACAGACCCTAGATGTTGTTGGAACATCCTGTCTACCCACTCCTTGTCCAGTAGGGGGTGCTGTCACAGCTTAAGGTAAAGTCTAGAAAGCCTGGCAAAGCTCAACATTTGAGACTTCAGCTTGTGGAGGTTGTTCAGCTGGGATAGCTAGGCCTATGGGTTCGTCATAATCCTAGGGCTCAAGTTGGTTAATGCTCTATCTAGGAGGATGACCTCTTCTTCTAATAGCACTTCTTAGAGGCATGATCACAAGTCTGCAATGCGTAGAGCACAAATTAGAAGGGAGCTTTCATAGAGTTTAACTCTATCACGCGAATTGGAATAAGAAAGAAGTGTAACAATTCCTAATGTCCTATAGCCTCCTGCTTATGAAGTGTGGTCGACAACACACCCATAAACAAGTGTCTACTAGATACAGCTTCATAGACTCGCTAGGACTCTTTAACTCTGTTCTCCAATACCAAGTTTGTCACGCCCCGGGAGGGTACCCTAATATGGTCGGGACTCAGAGACTATTGCTAGTCCCCAAGCAAACCACTTGGTCTCATCATATAATACAGTCAATATAACTCAAAAAACTCAGTGGAAGACTAAAGAAGACAAATGGTGACATCGAATGTCTCAAAAGTATATCAATTAAATGAAAGGGGCTAGTAGAAAGGAACTAGCACATTAAGTCTCAACATCAATACTCCAGATCTAGTCTATGAAGCCTCTATCACTATCATATGGTGCCAATGAAAGACCCATGACTACCTAAAAATAAAATAAAATTAACTCAAAGTCTAAACCTAATAGCAAGATGAAAATAAATGCAATGACCCTCCGAAGTAAAGAAGGCTCACCAACTAAGCTGAACTGCTCAAATCCCCAATGATGTGACTATTGACGATCTCTAGTACCTGCCTCTACATCATAAAATAATGCAGCCTAAAAGGGGACTTTAGTATGTAGTATGTAAAATAGCTTAATGAAACAACAATAGGTAGAATAATATAGAAACAACATCAATTCAACACAATACTCAATTAGAATGTCAAATATCTATCTAAAGCAAGAATAAAGAGTAGACAAGTGACCCATCAACCAATCAAACCTCATCAATCAACTCAACTCAACTCAATGGTACTTAACTCAACTCAACTCAATGGAACTCAGCTTAACTTAACTCAACTCAACTCAGTGGAACTCAACTCAACTCAGAATACTAATGGTGGGAAGTTTGGGAGTTTCTCTTATCCGGCAAAAATCACTTATGAGCCAGTGATTTTACAATAATCCTGCTGATTTTCCACAGTGATTATGTAATTTTCAGGTAAAGAATGCCTAGAATCCACAATGGATCTGGAAAATTAACATATTAAGTCCAATTATTTCAGGAAAATAAGGTGAGGAACTGTCCGACTCTAAGAGAACTCAATCCATAGGATGAAAACTTATCTGGCTCTAATGTAACTTAGCCCGTAAGGTGAGAACTTATCCTACTCTAACAGAACTTAGCCCTCAAGATAAAAACTTGTCCAACTCTAAAGGAACTTAGCCCACTCCTACGCTTGGCGACGTACTTAATAAGTGCGAGCTAGATTTGCTTACTCTTAATCATTTTGGCGCTCGATACTCCTCCTAAGACTCAATGTTCATAAGACTCTTCATCTCAAACTATCATCGTAGAGACTCTCGTTATCTTATTAACTCAAACTCTAAGTCCTCTATTGTTTTCAGGAAATTTAACCCATCTTAATTAACTAAATTCTCATTTAAGAATTTAAAGACTCAGATCATCATTTAGAAGAAGTCGTTTAGATTGAACTCAATTATGAAGACTCCTAGGATCATCAAGCTCAATTAACTCAACCTCATATTCATATCAAGACTACACTCAACATACTCACACCAAGACTCTAGACTCCATCCCTAGGTTCATTATACATGCTTTCACAATTTAATATATAGGGTTTATACATCATCTCATGAAAAGTAGTCAATTCAACAAAATAAATTTATGATGATCATCAACATATGAAAATACATTTAATAGATATAATTTTCAAGAAAATAATTATGAAAGTATTACAAGAAACATATATGGGGACTCATGGACTCTCAACTCCTCTATTACCACTTGTGGGGCACATGGAAGAACAATCTCATGCTTTCGTTTAGCCATAAATACTTGGGAAGAAGCTTTTGGGCAATCAATTCTTAAGGACTTTCCTCGAACTCCTCAATTTTATGCTCCTCTTCTCTCCTCTTTAGCCCTAGTCTTTTTCAAGGACTTAGAATGGGTTAAAACCCTTTTTTATAATAAAAATGACCTATTTTGATCATGTATTAAGTCTACGAGGAGTTTGGAAAGGTCCGAAATGCCTCTCACAAAATTCAAAAAAAATCGTCTCAGGGCATGGGGTCCCCGACGTGGACAGTGTCAAATCTTAGGTTTTCTCGTTGAATATTCTCCAAATAAGGTTTCTAGTCCCATAGAAAATTCTCAGAAAAAATCTAAATGCATGTCTGCAGCAGGTGTGTGTCGCACACCTATCGCGCACTTATTTTGGAATTCAATCTCGCATCAAAAATTATTTTTTGATCCAGTTTCTTTAAAAATCAATCGATACCATTTTCTTACTCAATTGTTTATGCTGATTGCATATCCGACCTCGAATTTGCTATTGAAGCATAGGACGACGCATTATGCACACATCTCTCCTCTAGGGATATTTTAATAATTTTACTGGGTGTTCATTATCTCCCACTTGGAATCATTCGTCCTTGAATGATGAGTAAAGGTGGACATCAACGCATGAATATACTTAAGAGAGATGTTGGATATATAAGTAAAGGATTGGTCTATATACTATGAGGCACCTTTTGGGGTAAGCCCAAAGGGACAAATCCGTGATGGGAGAGGCCTAAGAGCGGGCAATACTTCATAGTGTTGGTCCAGGCATTACAAGAGGTATCAGAGTCATTCTTGTGTCAGTCTTGTCGATGTGGGTCAGAGTTTAACTGAGTTTAGGTGAATCCCAGCAAGTTGGGCTAAACCTCAGTGCTGAGTCTAGGCGAATCCCATGGGGTGGGGCAAACCTCCGCGAGGACGTTGAGTCCATAGAGGGGTGTATGTAACAACCCATCTTTAGATGAAAAGTTCCACATCGACAAAACACAAGAAAGATGTTGGGTATATAAGTAAAAGATTGGTCTATATACTGTGAGGTGACTTTTGGGTGCGCCCAAAGGGACAAATCCGTGATGGGATAGACACAAGAGAGGACAATACTTCACAGTGTTGGGCCAGGTCATTATAATAGGACTCTACTAGACGTGGCATATTGGACTTTGAGGACCATTTATAGACCTAGTGCTCTGATACCAAGCTTGTCATGACCTGGACCTAGGGTCTAGGCGTGACATGGTGAATGGTAACCCAAGAGTCTACAAACAAGCCTCATAGTATCCATATTCACATCATTGTTGCCAAAGTGCATAATGAAACAATGCCAGCAAATAATTTTAAGGGAAATGAGGCTTTAGACTCAGGTTATGGGTATATCATAGGGATAGAAAATTACACGGATTCACATAGCACATGAAAACTAAGGGGCAGGTAAGTATGACTCACGCTATGGGGAACTAGGGTATTGTATTCCCCATGATTCCCTAACTTGGTATTACTAGATAATCGTAATATTTTTCTAGATGTTGCATGCAAAATGGTAAGTTAAGTTTATCAAATCCTTTGATCCAGGAGAGAGGTAAATTTTACTACGTGATTTGATCCATCCCCAAAGCGTGGCATTACTAACCCTTATCCATTTTCCCAGTAAAACCTACCCTTGATCTAGTTTGGTTAATCAGACGAGAAGAAATCAATCATATCCTGTTAATTAATCTCTTTTCCCATTCATTACTATCTTGATCCAGTCAAAAGCAACTAGGTTGGCCACCGTTAAAAATCAACCAAAATGAAGAGAATTAATTAATACATATATGTACACTTTCCAAGAATTTTAGATTATTTGATTTTATCTTTTTAGTTCTTGACAGTTCCCACAACCTAGTTATGGTTATAGCTATGTATATTCATATTAGATTCAAGAATTATGATATAGAATAACATAATTAAGTACTTAGAATAACAAAGTTAAAAATAAGAAATCCCAAATTCTTCACTAGAAATCACAAATTTTTGTTGAGAATCATAAAGTTGTTTTCAAGTGTCTCGTGTGTGTCTTTGCACTTTTCTCATTGTTCTCATTCATTCTCTACCTAAAATTAACTAAAAAATCTATTTATAATAATTAAAATATAAGTCCAAAACAAAATAGTAAAATTAAATTCAATAGGCAATACGAGCAGGCTTACGAGCCGTACTAAGTTATATGGCTCGTACCAGGGCTTTGTAGTCTTCATTCTTCAAAACTAGGAATTACTTCTGCAAGACCTTTCTATGGGTCATATTCAAACTTATGAGCCATATAGGATTTCATCTGACAACTTTCTATAAACTCCAAAAATATGATCCTCAAGGCAGGAAACATAATCCATGACTAGTATAAAATTTCATGGCTCGTCTAACAGTTCTTGAATGCAACTTCAAAAAGTAGGCCGTTCACTAGATCTTAACTAAAAAGCCACTCTACGACTCACGAAAAATTCCATGGCCTGCAGAGTGCTTAGTACTTCACCAAAAATGCAGCAACTGCAACACTTTACCCAAAATCATACCAAATCCTGTAATCCCAAAAAATAAATACAAAAACACATCAAATCCACTAACAACGCTTTGCATACACACAAATTCTAAGTTTTAAGCATCAAAAGTACTATTTTGACAACACATCAACACTCTCAACTTAAAATTATTACTTGTCCTTAAGCAGTAGACTCAATCTACAAAAGCAGTATAGTAACACACAGACCTCAATCTAATGACATACATTATATCCACATCAAGCAAAAATACCCATAATAACTCATCAATGCAGATCATATAGTCATCAAACAAACCAATGCAGATCAATACATATGATAGTGCAATTAAGACAAGCAAGGTAACCACAGATAAGCAACAATCACTAAAATAGCATTTAAAAGTGTAATGAAAGTGTCATCACATAAAGAAGTATCATATCCTACTCATGATAGTGTTTTCAGATTCAATCCTTGGGACTAAACAAAATCACTCACACTCACAGTAGATGTTCAAACATTGTGCTCAATACCATAAGCTTGCCCCTATGCTCACAACTATGACCTTCGACTACTTGGACTAGAATCACTATAGGACTTTCTTATCTTGTAACGTAGGCTCAGGGGGTTTTAGTATGATGCTTTGGGAGCATAGTGAGTAATGATCCTCCTGGACACTTCGTTATTCTACACTTTTTCCCTACCAACACTGTCATTTTTCAACTCATTCTCCCTTTCTCCTATTTCAAACTTTTTTGGGTGCCTTATTCTCATCTTTATCTCATTGCCTTCTATTTTATCATTCTTTTTCTTTTTAGCTCATTGTTTAGGTATCTATTCATTTTTCTTGCACCCATAGCATATTTTCCCCCCTTTTGTGTATCACTAGCTTTCACCTTTTTTCTGTGATTACCCTTACACCAACCACCCTCAACTTAGGCTCTTGGCCTGAGTTGAGATGCACAATATCCAACTAATGAACTATGGACACTTTTTGGTAGTCACCCTCAATTTAAGCTTTTTGCCTTAGTCAAGGTTTACGATATTCAAGAAAGGGCCAGAGTCAACTTCAGGATTTCATATTCGAATCTTGCAAAAAAAAAGATATATACAAAGCTCAAACATTGGGATCAAGGGATACATCACACATTTAGTTGGTCATTTAGGCTAAGTGGACTAATATGAATAACGAGCTAAGATCTTTTCCTAACCAACTAACCTATAGTCTGAGTCAGAATAACAGGGAAAGTTCTGAATTGAAATGCAGTATAAGAAGTAAGCAAAGAAAGCTCTCACACACATGATACTGATTACACTATAACCATAGACTCTTATATCATGCTTTTTATCATAATTAAACCTCACTTATTAGAACAAGCACTGACAATCATCACTATTACATAGTTGTTATCAAGACTACCTAATAAATTTTGATGGGTGTCATTTTTCACACAAAAACTAACATATGTCATAAACTTCAGTAATACATGCTACTAATACTACCTCTACATCCTAAATGTGCCGGTTTAATAGAAAATAAATTTCCTTAGGGAAAGAACACAAGCAAGAAAACCCCTCGGACTCAAAATTTGGGATAGTTATAGTCCATAGTTACTTAAACTTCACTGAGGCCTAAAACTATCCTCACCCCATTAAAAAAGTTTTGATTGTCCTTAATACACAAAGTATGACAATATTAAAGCATAGGGGTCAAAAGAAACATACCTGGGTCCCTAAGAGTCGATCTCTAGCTAGGAATAACCACCCTCAACCTGTCGAGTGGTCTCCTCAGTAGTGGCAACCTATCTAGAGGATCCAGCACCACTCGTTATCTTTAACTCAAGTGTTCTCCATGCCTCCTCATCCTACATGGAGCGAAACCTATAAATCATAAGTTGCCCCTCCTCTATCATCCTCGCCTCTCACCTCATGAGATCTGAATCATCAGTGTGTAGCCACTTCTCGAGGGAGCGAAGTGGTGTCTCCTCAGGGATAAACAGATCAATAACCATCTCAGTGGGGATCCGATGGGGGAAGTACAAAATGTTGTAAATGTTATTGCCCTTATCTCGAAACTGATCTGCTGGATCTCTACTCGAATAGATGTCATGTCAGCTAGTCGGGCTAAACTAAGGCTCTGTTCCACTCGCCTCTTAAATGCATCGATGAGTCTATGTATTGGTATGAGCCTCTCTTGGATGGTAGCCACACAATGTGTCTGCATACGTGCATCAACCTCTGAGATAGACTGACGAACCCAAGGCTGCATCTATTGTAGCAACTGAGTTAACTGAGACTCCGTACGTGTCTGCCTCTGAGTCGGGGCTTGAACAGATGTTGTTGACATATATACCATACCAATGGATGGAGACTGTATAGGCATGGCCTCTAGTGCAATAGTGGTGATATTAGGCCCCATCTCTATATCAACATCGATCTTTGAGGATACCTCGATCGTAGGAGCAGCAGTGGTGAAAGATGATGGAGGCTTAGACGGTGGCACTACCACAAACATCTTTAGCATTTGGAATGAAGGATGTGGTGTTCGTAGGAGGACCACCAGATTCTAATCAGCCTTTATCAAGTTGGCATCCAATATCCTTTAAACCTCGATCAGAGTGTCTAACTAGTGAAGGATCTTTGCCCCCGTTGCTATACAGAGATGGTATATCAAGCACGGGAAGGGGATGAAGGTGGACCACTTCAGGGCCACCTCATGAATCTACTCCGCAATCAGGTGGGCCCAATCTATGTCATAGCCAATTAATGTGCTAGCAACCAGTATCGCGTGGTCCGATGTCAAGGTGTTATCTGCATGAGTGGGATGGATCTGTGATTTAAAACAGGCCGTCAAATTTATCGGTGAAGCTAAGGGATGACTTCACTATAGGTGCCAATGAAGTAGTAATCAGGGTCCTGGCCTTGCTGAGAAATATGGTCAGTGACCTATCTTAACAACACGGCCTTACAGGTTAGATCTCTTATCAGGACCTTGTCCTAAGTCTGCCCTAGTCTGTGGTCGAACTCAGTTGAGGTCCTGGGGGCTTGGTACTCTAGACCAAAAGGCATGAGGTGGATAGAGGCCTCTGATATGTCAACCTATACTCCCCTCACCCTCATGTATGTCAACCGGGGCTAAGTGAGGGGTTTTTTCTCCATAGGGAGTGAATTTGGGATAGTGGCTGCATAGGATACAAAGAACTCTAGAACCATCGACAGGGAGTACTCCCTCGACGGTGCTGCTAGCCACTAAAGTCTGTATCGAGCAATGGTGTCCTAGAGTATGAGGACACTGTCTAGCCCTAATAATCGGGGCTCCCCAAATATGGAATAGGCTGGTCGGCCACACTCATCCTGATGTATATCATCCCAGTAGATCCATTGCATGCCTCTTATGCACCACCTGTTCGATAATGCATTCGGAGGTGAGGATGGTGCTCGGAGTGCTGAAGATGACTTAGACTCAGACTCCTCTCCAGATCTGGACTCGAATTTCTCTCAAGAGGAATTCATTTGTATCGAACCACGATGGCCTGAGTCTAGGGATGCCCTGACTATCTAGCAGCTGTCCATGTCTGTGGTTGCTCGGTGCCTACATCAAGCTGGAAATCAAGGTCCTCAAGAGATTCATTGGGCTCAGAACTGCCCTGGGCATCCGAGGGCTCATCTCTTAACCATCGCTGCATAGCCTATATCTCACTCTTCGTTGTTTTGGGGCAATGGCACCTGAAATACACATATTTAACATTATGATTAGCCCCATAAGTATAGAATGAAAAACCAGAAATTATCAGAAGAACCTACAAAGGCTCATTTATGGGCCGTAGGGAAAACTAGGGTCCATAAAAGGCCTTTGTAGGTGGCAGGGTACAGTCAACTCAGTTACTAGAACTGCACCTAGGAGACCATGTGTGGCTCTTAAAACATTCTATGAGCCATAGCCTAATTCATAGATGTGGTTCTAGACTAGAACATTTGCAGGCATCACCTGACGAAACCTCTCTACGGCCCATAGAAGGTCTCGTCTGATAAAATCTCAGAAACCTCAGGATATTGGATCTACTCATGAGGGGCAACTACCAGTTGTGGATTATTCCACGGGCCGTAGAAGACTGTCGTAGTGTGAAAATTCTAGTAGCTTGGGTTTTCTAAGCATATCAAATGGGTCCCAAAATGAAATCATCAACAGACCACAATAATTATATTCAGCACTAAAGCAATAATTTAATTCCACTTAAATAATCCTAACAAATTTTCCAATGCCCCACATACGACAATAGTTTGATAGTTAAAAGTTATGCCACTATGCAATCACATGCCTTTTTTTGAACAATGATTTCCATTTACTTCAAATGACATGTAACTACATGATTTCAAGTAACAATCATTCATACACAACATGGCCAAACACATATTCTTCCATTTATATAATTCAAAGCAAAGGCGACTACTCAATCAATGTTAAGCCTATAATATATCACATACAAGGGCAACACCTATTGTAAGCAAATGAACTTTGAAATACCATGCCCAACAACAAACCTAACCTAATGATACCAATTTCGATAATATAAGAAAAATTAAAGTAAAAAAACTTACTGAATTTGGATCACAAAGTTGAGAAATGAAAGGAGGGGATCGAAATGGGTGGAACCCCAGGTGGTCGAAAAACACATCACCCCAAGTTTGAAAAATAAACATAAGAACACATCAAACCTACTAACATCGCTTTGAGAACACACAAGATTCCAAGTTTAAGCATCAAAAGTATTGTATTTTGATAGCATATCACCCAAGCAAAGAGATATTAGTACAGATAACAAGTACTAGTACGTAAGGCTAAAATAGTAAACATAAGTATATCAAGAAATTGAACAAGAGTTAGGGATCAAACAAGCGACTTTGGAAGTTGAAATTTGATAACTACTTAACCTTGCTATGTGAATACAATCAGATAAGCACATATACAAATTATACTATTCTAATGGAAAATTATATGATAATCAAGTCATAATAATGATCTCCAATTGAGTGGCCATCTTGATAGTGTGATGATTGAATAAACATCTACCCACTAGACATGCCCATCATGGTGGTGTAACAACTAGATAAATATTTGTCCACAAAATATGCCTATTGTGGTGGTGTAGAATTAGGTAAACATCTACTCACCAAACATACATATCACGGTGGTGCAGTGAACTATAGCTATCCAATTATTATATGTGTTTACTGACATTACCTCATCGATAGTTAATATAAATTCATAAAAATTATCACCTACTGAGTCAATTGGACTGACATTGAGTATATCATATAAACATAGCATATGCACAAGATTTCTAAGAGTTCAACCTCAATAGGACTTTTCAAAATTCATGAACTTTAACTATATATGTAATACATAAAGCTTTTTAAATATCATACAAATAGTCCTATTGAAGTGTTGATTTACTATGCTGAAGTTTTTTATCTCTATTTTTTGTATTAGAATAGTCATGTGATCCTACCAGTACATTATTGCTATATTTATTGATACTACACTTGCACTTTCCTTGTTAAGTACAGGGCATATTCTTGCGTCTGTTGACAAGCCTCAGCTAGGTGATTGTTGATTTGAAAAATTTGAGGGTAAGTCAAATCTTTAGGGCTACCACGAATTTCCCTACCATTCTTAGTCCATTTGCTTCATGCTCAGACACATAGACATTTAGTTATTTTTGGCTTCCTAGAGTTGCATCCCCTTATGTTATTGTGACAATCCATAACTATATTTTTACATATGCCACCTAAGTTTCAAGCCTCATTCTTATATGTTAGAACTGGAATAGGGTCATAAGAGACCTCTAGCACTTAGTAAAGTTCAAAACTTTCCTATCGATTGAGTTTCTCGCGTTAGATTATACAAGGGTCAATTTTAAATGACCATAACTTTTAGCACACAATGAATTAGGTATTATATGACCTTCCAAATAAAAGTACTTTGAATTAGCTTTCCAATGGCACTAGCTTCATCACATCTGGAGTTTGGAGTCAAAAGTTATGACCATTTTACTATAGACTGCCAAACCAGAGTAAACATACGAGTTGAGTTATGAGACGTGATTTGAACGGCGACCTGCCTGGTAACTCATGGAAAAAGCTTCAGAAAGTCCATTTTGAGCCTCCAACTTGACATACCCAACTACGAGTCATAGGTTCTTCTATGGGCTATGGTTAGGGCCCGTGGAATCGATTCAAAGACCCCATAATTTGTCCAAAAGTTTATGTATTAGTTCTTATGGGTCGTGGAAGTTTCTACTGGCCGTAAATTAACCATGGGTGACTTTAACAATATTTTTAAGAAGGGTTATTTTGGTCTTTTTCCACCCTTTCAAGGCCTTAATTTGACCTTTTTATACGTAAACAAGTCCCTAAACATATCCATTCAACTTTTTCATGCTAAAACATCTTCTCCAACTTAGAGCAAGGTTTCAAGGGAGAAAAAGGCTAGGGTTTGAAGATAATCTTTTAAGTTCTTCCAAGCTATCCCAAGTCTCAAAATTTTCAGGTATGTAAAGCTAATTAGAACATGGATTATGTTTTTTCATGAATGTTTCTTGAAGCTTTTTTATAAATCCTAATGTATTCTTATATAATCTTGCATGAATTATAATTTTTATGAATTAAATACTTGAAATAAATGACTTTAATTTTCTACATGAACTCTAAAATGAATTCTTGTTATTTTTACATGTTACACTTAAATGGATATGCATGAGTATACTTTGAGCCTGAAGAGTCCATAGAACTTCTAAATGCTTTAACTCTACTTTTGTTTCCTGAACACTACAATTTTGAATGATGCATGATAAAGAGTCTTTATAAGTCATGAGCTAATCCTAAAAGAATGTTCCTAACCAAAGAGTTGATAGTTGATGTGATGAATTGAGTTGAAAAGTACCCAATAAGACTAGCTGAATGAGTTAACCATAGGGTTGATATCTTATGAGCATGTTGAGTCTTTGGAGGAATATCAAAAATCGAATTGAGTAAGAGTAAGTCCAACTTAAATTCAATAACTACATAGCTAGCATAGGAGACGATTAAACTGTAAAATCTGATGTTTTCCTATTGTCCCAAAAAGAGTACTTGATATTGTTGATTGTGGATCCACTAGTGGGATGTCCTTTTCCCTAGCAAGTATTAAATGGATGTGGCAATGGAATTACTTTGTTGTATCATCACCGACTCATAGGTGATGGTTGTCGATTAGGGAAACTCTCGTGTAGGCCTTGATAGTACTCTGAGTGAATTGGATTAGATGGTATATGAGTGGTCATTATCTAAGTTGTACTCTTAGTTTAGACTCTTGACTTACTAGTTGAGTTTCCTACTTTTTGAGTTAAGCTAATTGAGTTAATGTTACTTTATTTTTACATGTTTCATTTTGTTATTTTACATACTCGCACATTCCACGTACTGATGTCTATTTGGGACTACATCATTTAATGATGCAGAGACATGTACAAACCGTCATCAACAGGCACCCCGTTCAGAACCCATTACATTCAGCTGATTGGTGAGTCTTCCCTTGCTTTCTGAGGATATCATGTTTTCTGTTTTATCTTTGAATTTAGTTATTTTATTTTATTTTAAGGTAGTCATGGACCTGTCATTGACACCATTTAGTCCGATGATTAGTGGCTTTATAGACTAGACTATTAAGTTGTGATTGGAAGCTATTTTTGGCTAGTTTCTTTCATACTGGTCTTGCTTAGTTAATGGATAGATTGTTTAGCTTTTGGCTTTTGATTTTCATTTTGTCAATGCTTTTTATTGAGTACTCTTAATTGTTAATGTCTTTCATTATTAGATTGTGATTGAACGAATGTAACGAAGCCAAGCAGTTCGCATGGAGGCTAGCAATAGTCTCTGAGTACAGGCCATGCCAAGGGTACCTTCCCAGGCTATGATAGTTAGACACTTAGACAGAGTTTTGACACAATGAATTTCAGTTTTTGGGGAGTTATTTTTGGATTGATTAGTTTTCTGCTTGAGTTTATCGGAAATCAACTTGGCTTATATTCAAAACTTACTTTCATAATTTTAAATATTTGATTCATGTTATTTTTTTTATTTGGATTAGAGTATTCGTTCTCCCATCAGAAGGTTATTATGGGTGTCACTCATAGAGAATTCGAGGTCTTGACAAAGTGAATATCAGAAGTTGATTCAATATTGATCTTATTGTATGAAAAAGAGTCTAGACGAGTCTTGCAGAACAGTAGGAGAAGTTTGTACCTTTCTTCAACAGGCTATAGGACTTTAGGAGATTTCTCTTATATATTTTCCTTCTATCATCTTTTCATTGTATGACTTGATTCTAATTGGTATCTAACAATCCAAATTGGTATCTAACCTATTTAACTCTTCTTCATTCAGATGGTTAACATGTATTGCAATGGTGCTAGGCTCGCAGTTCCCATAAATGAAATGGTAGAGAGAGCTGTAGAGAGAGGATGTGGTCGAGAAGGAGGTTGAGGTAGGGGAAGAGGAAGGGTAACACCCATCAAGAGTGAGGAACAAGATGAAGATGTACCAGTAGGAAAGGTCCAACTTGCACCTTAGATAGAGATAGAGAAAAATGTAGAAGGTAAGGTGGAGGAGATTGTTGGGATGGAAACAGGTGCACAGACTAGAACTACAGGACTTCCCCCTTTGGACCTATCAATTGCACAGTAAATACTAACTTTTTAAAATGGGTTGGTTGGTTTTGAAACCATTTTCACAATACTCGTCACTCAAGCTCCAGTCACTTACCCCTTCGTAGATACAACCCCAAATATAGGGAGGACTTTGGGTAATTATGCTTTCTCTCTTCCCCTTCTAGGACCAGTGATAGTTTTTGAAGATTCTAAGGTTCAAAGAGTGAGGATGCATATGAGTTCATTCTCGATTGCTATGAGTGTCTTTATAAGTTAGGTATAGTGCATAAGCATGGAGTTGAGATCATGGCATTTTAGCTTCAAGGTGAGGCTAAGCAGCGGTGGACAGCCTTTATGGAGTGTTGATTGCTAGTTTTGCCACCACTTACTTGGCTTAGTTTCATGCCTTATACTTAGAAAAGTATATGCATTAGATCTTGAGGAATCACAAGAAGGATGAATTTATGGAACTTGAGCAAGGAATAATGACAGTGGTAGCTTATAAATAAAGTTCATGCCTTGTCTAGATTTATACTCAGTTAGTGACTATAGAGGAGGAGAGGATTCAATTGTTTGTCAAAGGTAATAATTTTTAATTGAAGGTTTTATTTATTCATATGGATGATGCAAACAAGAGTTTCAACGAGGTTACAAATTTTATGGTGAAAGTTAAAAGAGTGAGGAAGGTTAGGCTGGCTAAAGCTTTCGCTAAAAGGATAAAGAATTTATGTAAATTTTATGGTTTTTATTCTGAAGAGTCAGGTAAGCCCGACGTTATAGGTCGACTAGTTTTCTCAGTCATGCCTACTTCTATAGGTGATTACTCAAGGACTTTACAATAGGCTATTACTTAAAATGGTCAAGGAGCTCCTTTCACACTAAGTAATCGACCTTTCTTTGATCATAGCTGTTACAATTTTGGGGATCCAGGATATGTGAGGAAAGAGCGTCCATACCCCTGTGTGATTGTCCTTACATAATAGTGAGCTAGAGCCTTAGTTCCAATAATTAAAGGTAACAATGATAGAGAACATTCACAATTAAGGCGTGGAGGAAATTAGAGAAATCGTGAAAGTCAAGGTAATGTTAGTATAAGTATGGGATCAGTGTAGACAAGGTTGCCCATCAGGGTGATAGGTCTTAGATCTATGCTTTTACAGGACAAAAGTTGAGGCATTTGATGCAGTGATCAAAGGTTTTATTCTTGTTTATAAATAGATAGTTGTTATTTTGTTTGACCCACACTCTACTTGTTTTTATGTGTTGATAAATTTTGTCTTGGGATTTGATGAGATTTGTGATGTTGTTGATACCTCTATCTATGTTTTTATCTCCATTGGAGAGTCTGTTGTAGTCACCCATGTTCATCGTGCTTGTCCTATTTTATTTATGGGATTTCAGACTTGTCCTAACTTATTGATTTTAAATTTGACCGATTTTGATGTGATCTTAGGCATGACTTGGTTTTCCCCTTATCATGCATTGATTTATTGTAAAGCTAAACTTGTAACTCTAGAGATCTTGGGTGGGAAAAGCTTAGAGTGGAAAGGGAGTACAATTCTAAGCTGACTAAAATCATATTATGTATTCGAGCTAGAAAAATGGTAGGGCAAGGTTTTCTAGTATCCTTGGCTCAGGTTAAAGATGATAAGGCAGAGTCTCCTTCTTTTGATTTCATTCTTATAGTATTTAAGTTTAAAGAGGTCTTTCCTATAATGTTTTCTGGCATACCTCTTGATCAAGATATAGATTTTTGCATTGATTCAGAGTCCGAAACTCGCCCAATCTTTATCCCTCCTTATTATATGGCTCTAGTAGAGTTGAGAGAACTTAAGTTTTAGACTCAAGAACTCCTCAATAAGGTTTTATCTGCCCTAGTGCATCACCATTGGGTTTTTCCATCTTGTTTGTTAAAGAAAAGAGTGCGGGAAGTATACAAAATGTGCACAGACTATTGACAATTGAATAAGGTGACTATTCAAACAAATACACGTTGCCTCGTATTGATGATCTTTTTGACCATTTGCAAGGCACGCTAATTTTCTCTAAGATTATTTTAGGTCTGGCTATTATTGGCAAAATATTAGGCCTGAGAATATACCTAAGACTGCTTTAAGAACCTAGTATGTGCACTGTGAATTCTTGGTGATATAATCAAGTTAACCAATGCTCTTACAGCCTTTATGAGTTTGAGTAATGCAGTGTTTAAGCCATTCTTGGATTGATTTATAATTTTTTATATTAATGTTATTTCGAAAGAGCGATAGAAGCTTATGTAAGAATTGCAAGGTTATTCCGAGTGAGAATGTTTCCACTCAACATAGGCTTTTAGTGATG
>JAOTQR010143278.1:0-20237 GCA_025774065.1 Solanum ossicruentum | reverse complement strand
AGAAAGAGAAGAGAAGATCGCAAACTTTCCCCAAATTTTAACCAACGATTTCTCTCTCAATTTTGATCGGATTTGAGAGATTCAAAAGCATAAAATGTATATTTTTCCAAGGAGAACACACTGGAAACTTCATAAATTGACTTTGTTGCTTCGTTCGAGGTAAAATATGCAGATCTTGCTGCTGCATTTTTAATGTATTTCGAAAACTTTAACATGCGATCTCTTTCTCATATTAGCTCCGTTTTTTAAATGCTCTTCACCATTGAATTCCATACAATTGGGGATATTTTCATGTATAAATTTTTAGATTCCAATGATATTTTCCGGCAACAAAATTTTTGGACCATTTTACCCTTTTCACCTAATTAATTGATTTTAGTGTCATTAGATTTATTATATATTATGATGCTATATTTGAATGGATTATGGTAAACTTAAGTGTCATAGAAAGGGGAAAAATTCAAAATTGACGTGATTCAAGACTTTATATAAGGCAAGTGGATTTCTTAATCTTTGTTAAGTTTATAGAATCTTGTACTTCTTGTGTGAGGTATTGAGAATGATTTATGTAGGCTTTGGTTGAAATATTTTGAATTGGGTAATTATCCTGTGGTGATATTTGATTTGGGAATTAATGAGGGAGATTTATTATATGTGAATTAGTGATTATTTGTTATTGATGTTGAAGTGATACTTACTTAGGATGTAAATGTGGCTAGGGTTGTGATGGTATTAAGGTTGAAGATATTGCAACATGTATGGTATTGAGTTACCTATTCTTGATTTTTAGACATATGAATTTTTATGAGCATCTTGCATATTTTATTTCTATGAGCATATTTTTGTGCATTTACTATATGTTTAGTTGATGATCCAAGAAAGGAAATGAAAAGCCGAAGGGAAATGGTTCCAGCTAGTGAAAAAGAAAAGAAATGAAAAGTCGAAAGGGAAATGGTTCCGACTAGAAAAATAAGAAAAAAAGAATTCCAGGGTCGTGTCGCACGTCGCGACGGTTACTATGATTCAAGGGACGTGTCGCACGCCGCGACGGATACTATGATTCGAGGGATGTGTCGCACACCGCAACGGATACATGGTCCATGTGTGGCCCCCATGGGTTCTGACTGAGGCATGTTTATGGTCAGCAGATGTGTATCACTAGGACAGGTATGTATCATTCTACGTGACATTGCATTGCATTGCATTGCATCTCACGATATTCATTTTCATCCTACAATACTCTGGCTTGTTATGATTATATGGAGTGCTAATGAGATAGGTGCTTCATTATATCATTGACTTGTTTATGTTTGTACATAATTAGTTTTGTTGTTGATTTGATAACACTTGATAAATTAGCGAGAACTTGATAAATTGTAGAATTTTTCCTTATGACTTCAAAGTGGGATAAATGAGGATTATACTATCATAGGCTTTGATCATAGAATTTTCGGCAGGGGTAACTAAGAAGGTTATAAATTACGTCGTAGTTGTGGGGGTTGGCTGGAGTGTCGGAGGTACCGGTATTCTATATTACTTAACCTTGTGTTTATTAGTTCACTTGCTGATTACCGTGTCTTTGGTACTCACCCCCCCTTGCTACAACAGTTTTGTAGGTTGCGAGCCCGGATTGTAGTGATACTCTCTACTTTTCCTTGTTCGGGGCTTCCTATGGAGATTGCGAGAGGTAGTTGTTTGCCATTCAAGCTGACTTCTTACTCCTATTTATGATTTTGTTCTATTCTAGCGACAATGTCATTTGATACTTGTGTTTTTTTTCGAATCTATTGTAATACATTAGAAGCTTGTGTACGTGACAACCAGGTTTTGGGGGATTTTTATTAAATTGACTTATCTGTAATTGAACCTTCATTTTTATTATAATTTTGCATTTTTAATGTTATAGTTTTGCTGTAGGCTGATTCGTCTTGGTAGGATAAGACGAGTGCCATCATGCCTGAATTTCGGGTCGTGACAAGGATAGTCATACAACATTTTCTAACAACTAGTGTCCTAGATGATGGAATTTCACTATGGATCCATGAGAGAGTTGATCGTCTTTTACCGTGGCAAGTTTAGGATGGGTGTGGCAACGACATTGCTTTTGTTGTGCATCACCAAACTAAAGCTAGTAGGATTGAATGTTAGTTAAGAGAAACTCCCAAGAAAACACCAACTGAGCATGATAGTTCTAAACTGTCTATTTTAAAAGCATGATTTACTTTAAATTTGCATACTTATTAAGTTGACCATGAGATGGTTGAGTCAAGGTGAATGAGTTGAGCTTTATTTTCTAGAGCCATTTTATATACCAATATATTCCATGTAATGATATCCATTGGACCCATAACATTTCATGATGCATATATAGGTGATAGAGGACTTCAGCCCGTGCATTGTTGAGGTCTAGATTAGTGCATTCCACAGTTGGTGAGCCCTTCTTGCTTTCTGGAGGAGCCTTTTTTATTTCCTGTTTTGACTTAGTACATTCTTTCATTGGTTTGGGTATCCATGGCCTATCATGGTACTATCTAGATTGTTGATTAGAAGCTTCATAGACATTGAATAGAGGATTTGTTTAGTATTTTATATTTCTAAACTTATTCATTAGAAACTATGTTATAGGAGAGCTATATTCATTCATATGATGTTTGTTTCATTGAGTATTTCTTTTTTTGTTGAACTGATGTGATGATGAGGCCAGGTGGTTCTCTTGAGGAATCAATAATGATTTTTCAAGTGCCGGTCACGCCAAAGGTATCCTTCTAGGGCATGACAAACTTTCTATCAGAGCATAGAGTTCAACAGTCCTAAGGAGTCTATGAAGCTATGTCTTATAGAGTCTTGTTTATGGGTGTGTTGTGCACTACACTTTATAAGAAGGAAGCTATAGGATATTACAAAGGGTTACACTTCTTTTGTATTCTGACTCGTGCTATAGTGTTAAACTCTATGAAAGTTGTCTTCTAATCTGTGCATTACACATTTGCGGAATTATCACTATGCCTCTAAGAAGAGCTATTAGAAGAACAGGGCATTCGGCTAGGCAGAATGTTAACAAACCTGAGCCCCAGTATCATGATGAGCCTATAGACCCTGCCATTCCTAAGAAACCACCAAAGGCTGAGATCTCGAATACTGAGCTTTGTCAGGCCATCTAGACTTGGCCCAGGTTGTGACAACACCTATTGCTAGAGAAGGAGTGGGTAGACAAGATGCATAGGAAACATCTACAGTTTGATAGTTCTTGAGGATGAACTCACTTGAGTTAATGGGATCTATGGCCACTGAGGATCTTGAGAACTACATTAATGAGCTACAAAAAGAGTTCCAGGTGGTGCATGTGATCAAAGTTGATAAGGTTGAGTTGGCTGCCTTCCAGCTCAAGGGTGTTGCTAAGATATGGTAAAGAACCAAGGAGAGGGTGCCCCATTTCCTACTTGGGGAATGTTTGAGGAATCTTTCTTGAGGAGCTTCTTTCGGAGAGAGCTGAGGGAGACCAAGGTAAGTGAGTTCTTAAATTTGAAGCATGGTGTTATGACATTTAAGGAATATGGTCTTAAGTTCATGTAGCTATCACTCTATGATCCTGACATGGTCACAGACATGAGAAGCAGGATGGGTTTGTACGTTGATGGGTTGAACAAGTGGTCAAAGAAATATGGGAGAGGAGCTATGCTTGAGAACGACATGGACATAGGTAGATTGATGGTCTATGTGCAGTAGCCTGATGAGAAAAGGCAACAAGATAGGAAGGAGATTAGAAATAAGAGGGCCAAAACCTCCAGCCATGAGGTAGGGGAGAGAAGAAATGGAAATAGTAGCAAGTTTCAGTCCGGGCTAGCACCTTTATCTGCCAGTGCACCAGCACTGAGCCATAGGTATAAATGTCCCAAGGTCAGCCAAACTTTAGGGGACAAGGTTCATAGTCGCAGGCAAGTGTGACCCTTCGCTCGAAAGGGAAGCCACCACGTGGGAGATGTCGTAGGATGCACTTGGGAGAATGTAGAGATGGAGGGAACAATTGCTAAAAGTGTGGCCAACTAGGCCATATTGAGTGTTCGATGTGGGGAAATAAGGCCCAGTCCTTCACCACAGCACCGCCAGTCAGGGGTAATTAGAGAGGTGCTGCACCAGGGATAGGCAGTGGGACAAATCATCTATATGCGATGCAGAGCCACAGGACCAAGAGGTTGCACCAGATGTTATGATAGGTATGCTTTGAATCTTTTACCTTTTATTGATATGCTTTACTTTATCTAGGGGTGACTTGTTCCTTTGTGATGCCATATGTGGCGGGCAAGCTTGAGATCTTTCCTGAGTGCTTGCTTGAGCCACTTTCTGTTCCTACTCCTGTTGGTGAGTCCATTTGAGCTAAAAACATATATAGAGATTGTGTGTTGTCCATCTATAACAGGGATACTCTTGTTGATTTGATTGAGTTAGCGATAGTTGACTTTGATGTGATTCTTGGAATGGTCTGGCTTTATACCTATTATGCCTCTATTGATTATAGCAATCAAATTGTCAAATTTAAATTTTTGAATGAGCCTGTTATTGAGTGGAGGAGAGATTCTGTTGCACCGAAGGGTAGGTTTATTTCTTACCTCAAG
Source organism: Solanum ossicruentum (assembly GCA_025774065.1). NCBI lineage: Eukaryota > Viridiplantae > Streptophyta > Magnoliopsida > Solanales > Solanaceae > Solanum > Solanum ossicruentum. The sequence continues at coordinate 15,624 of JAOTQR010143278.1, read as the reverse complement.
GCCTAAAGAGTGATCTCCAAGATATGTATCACTCACCTCGTGCCAGTCAAATATGATATCGTTAAGCCCCTTACTCTTTAGTCTGTCCTAAAGGTGAGTGAGTTTCTTGATGTATTTCCTGAGGATCTTCCTTGAGTCCCTCCTAATAAGGAGATCAACTTCAAAATTAATGTTCTCTTAGATACGCAACTTATCTCCATTCCATCGTATAGAATGGGCCCTACAGAGTTGAAAGAGTTGAAGGAGCAGTTGAGGGATTTACTAGAGAAGGGATTCATAAAGCGAGTGTCTCCCCATGGGGTGCTTCGGTCTTGTTCGTGCGAAAGACGGATGGTTCCCTTAGAATGTGCATTGACTACACCAATTGGATAAGGTTACATTCAAGAATAAATATCCCTTTTCAAGGATTAACGACTTGCTTAACAAACTTCAAGGTGTTACTATTTTCTCCGAGATACACCTCCAATCAACCTATTACCAACTGAAAGTAAAAGAATGTGACATCCCAAAGATGACATTTAAAACTCAATATAGTCACTTCAAAATCTTAGTAATGTCCTTTGGTTGACAAATGCACCTGCAACCTTCATTGACTTGATGAATAGAGTATTCGGACAGTATATTAATATATTTGTGATTGTGTTTATTGACCATATTCTGGTATATTCCATAGATGAGGATGAGCATGCTAATCACCTTAGAAGCACTTTGCAGATGCTCAGGGATAATGAGATTGTAAACAAAGTTTTCTAAGTGTGAGTTTTGACTCAAATCTATGGCATTCTTAGGCCATATAGTTTTGGTAAATAGTATATGAGTGGATACTCAAAAGATTAAGATGATTAAGGACTGATTGGCTGACCTCTCTGACCAATCTAAGAAGAATTCTGGGATTGACTGGCTACTACCACAAATTTTTTGAAGGACTTTCTTCCATATCTTCACTGTTGATGAGTCTGACTCAGAAGAAGGTCAAGTTTCAGTGGTCCGATGAGTGTGAGAGGAGTTGTCAGGAGTTGAAGATGAGGTTGACTATTGCACCAATGTTAACCTTGCTGATGGAAAGATAGGATTTGTCATCTACTATGATGCTTCAAGAGTGAGATTAGGGTGTGTGTTGATGCAGAGAGAGAAAGTTGTTACCTATGCTTTTAGACAACTTAAAGTGTATGAGAAGAACTATCCCACTCATGACTTGGAGTTTACGATAGTGGTATCTACTCTTAAACTATGGTTCCACTACTTGTATAGAGTACATGTTGATGTATTCACAGACCAAAAGAGCTTGCAATATGTCTTCACCTAGAAGGAGCTTAATCTATAAGTTACTCAAAGACTATGAGATGAGCACGCTATACCATCCAGGTAAAGCTGACGTAGTTACTGATGCTCTTAGCAGGTTAACCATAGAAAGCACTGCCCATTTGGAGGAAGAGAAGAGAGGGTTAGCGGAAGTAGTCCATAGGTTGGCACGATTGGCAGTTCAGTTAGATGGATCAAGTGAAGGAGGAGTACTTGTGTGTAATGGGTTTGCATCATCTCTAGTAGTGGAGGCGAATGAGAAGCAATACCAAGACCTTATGTTTCTATAATTGAAGGTAGATGTGCATAAACAAAAGGTGATATCTTTCACCAAAAGGAGAGATGGAATATTGAGGTATCAAGGTAGATTGTGTGTTCCAGATGTTTATGGTTTTCAAGAGAGGATCATGGCAGAGGCCCATAATTCAAGATATTCCATCTATCCAGGATCAACCAAGATGTACCATGACTTGAGGGAAGTCTACTAGTGGAGTGGAATAAAAAAAGATATTGCTAAATTTGTCTCCAAGTGCCTGAATTTCCAACAAGTAAAAGTTGAACATCAAAGGCCATGTGGAGTAGCTTAGAACTTTGAGAGTCCATAATAAAAGTGGGAGATCATCAATATGGACTTCGTCACAGGTTTACCAAGGTCTTGCAGATAGTATGATTTGATTTGGGTGATAGTTGATCGGATGACAAAATCTTCACACTTCTTAGCGGTAAAGATGATTGATATTGCAGAGGATTATGCTTGGTTATCCAAAAGAGAGATTGTTAGATTGCATGGAGTCTGTATATATATTATCTCAAACAGAAGATCTAAATTCATTGCTCAGTTTTGGGGGTCCTTCCAGAAAGGCTTAGGTTCAAAGATGGACCTTAGCACTACTTTCTACCCACTGATCGATGGCCAGGAAGAGCGCATAATTTAGACCTAGGATGATATATTGAGAGCTTGTGACATTGACTTCAAAGGTAATTGGGAAGACTATTTGCATCTGATTGAGTTTACCTACAACAGTATCTTCCATTTGGGTATTCAGATGGCCTCATATGAGGCACTATATGGGAGAAAGTGTAGATCACTGGTTGGAAAGTTTGAGGTATGTGAAGTATAGTTGATCAGACCTAACTTGGTTCACCAAGCCATGGACATAAAGATCATTTGAGAAAGGTTGAAGACTGTGCAGTGTTAATAGAAATCCTACACTGATATTAGGAGAACAAACTTAGAGTTTGAGATCGATGTTTGGGTATATTTGAAAGAGTCACCTATTAAGGGTGTAATGTGATTTGGGAAGAAAGGAAAGTTGAGTCCGAGCAATGTATATTGGTCCTTACCAAATTGTAAAAAGAGTGGGCAACATGGCTTATGAGTTGGAGCTACCACTAGAGTTAGCGGCCATCCATCTAGTCTTCCACACTTCCATGCTTAAGAAGTATTAAAAAGATCCCTTGTTTGTGCTATGAGAAGATTCCTATCCAAATCCTTGATTGTCAGGTTCATAAGTAAAGAACTAAAGTGATTGCATCTGTCAAAGTGTTGTAGAGGAACCAATTTGTAGAAGAAGCCACTTGGGAGGCGGAGGAGGATATAAAGGCCAAGTATCCTCATTCATTCCTACATGTTGATGCTGAGGGAGTTGATGGTAATGATTTCTTTATAAATTCTTGAATTCCTATTCCTTAAGTTCTCTTTTCATTCCGAGTTTGATAGATGATAGAGTTCTACAGTTCGAGTAAGGATTGATTTGATGTATTAGTTACTTATCTATTTTACTTACCGAGTTTCCTGACTAATTGATTGCATAAGTGAGATGAAACATGTTGAATTGTTAGAGTCCATAGGAAGACTCGTACCTTGAATAAGTTTCCTAGATTTTTCTTCACTCGAGGACGAATGATCCTATAAGGGAGATAATGTAGTACCCTAAAAATTTTGAAAGTGAAACAGGTCCTTAGACTTGGTTCTACGAGAGCTTTTACAAGCCGTAATCTGGAGTACGCCACATGGACCAGGTCGTAAAAGGTGTTCCAGAGTGAAAGATTTTGGTTAAATATAGAAGATATTTTACAAGAGGGAACACGACTCCTAATATGCTCCGTGAGTCATTTATCAAATTGTGGAATAAGATCTAGAAGTCTATAATTTTGTGTCTAGTTTATACAAAAGGAAACATGACCTATAACATGTTCCATTAGTCATTTGACAGGTCGTAGAATGAGATACAGAAATTGACAATTTTGATCTACCTTTTACAAGAAAGGACTATGACCCATGACCTGTCTCATGAGCTGTAAAAAGGTTTCATGGTCCACTTTGATAGTTTTTCTTGAGGGATGATTTTATCTTTTCCAATCCTTGCTAATTAAAACTAATGATGTTTTGGACTTATTTTAGACCCCTTATCAGTACCCTAAGGTAATTACTCCTCAAAATTACATAGAAATTTAGAAAGTATCAGGAAGGGGAGAACGCTAGGATTTCAAGCACGTGAGTAAAGATTCTCCAAGAGTTGATTGTTCTTCAAAATTTCTTGGTATGTAAGTCTTACTAAGTGTGCAAATATATTCGTTCACGCGCCCTTTCACTTATTGGAGTTGAAATTAAGAACAAGAGTTGAGTTTTGAAATTCCTATCAAGTTTCAGCATTTATCACGAGTTCTTATGATAACATATGAGATAATTATTTTTTTGCATGACTACTAATATGAGATTAGCATAAATATTTTACACTTGATATCATGAACCCTAAATTGAATAATCTTTATAAAGCCTATGCATGGATCGAGTTGAGGTTTGATTTTGACTTTTATTGTATGAGTTGAGTAACTTGAGCATGGTCGAGCATGAGAAACATGTTGCATATAATCATCTATACCATTATGTATCTTGCTTGCATTACATGATGTGTCTAATTGAGTGAGTTGAAATGACTATTTGAGGCTAAGTTGAGCCTCATTGCCTTTGTTGATTGTCTGAGTTGATGAGAAACTGAGATGAGCTGAGATGAGATAACCTAATGAAGTTGAGATTTGAATTGATTAACTAAGCATTGAGGATTGAGTTGATTGATGAGTTGAGTATGTTTTAGTCTTAGGAGGAGTATCAAACACGGAGTTGGGAACGAGCATATATCCACTATAACCCATAGAACTATGTTGTTAGTGTAGGATAGTCGTACAATATGTTTTGATGACCCTTGTCCCAGATGATGTACATTCACTATGGATCCATGAGAGAGTTGATTTGTAACACCCCTTATGTGCTTCAAAAATGCCCTATAGTTTAATTCTCAAATATCTCAAAAGTTGTGCATGATTTCAAAAATCCAACTTCATATTCTTATTTAGGGGCAAAATTGTATACGAAATGGGTGGCCTTCGATTTCTAGATGACCTATAGCAAAATATAATTTTTTGCTACAAGAGCCGAGGTCATGTACCTCCCCGACAGCACCATATCATGCCTGGGGTTTAGCTCAGTGTAATCTAAGCCTCCACATTTCATACGCATCGTGCCTAGGGTGCGGACCAGTGCAAACTTTTCCTTATTTTCCAGTTTTCACTCAAGGGCATTTGGGTAATAACTTAATGCCTGTTAAAATGGGAAACTCCCCTTCCTTAGCCATTTTTCAACTCTGAAACTCTCAAAAACCCTCCCAAAATCCTCCTAATTCATCATCAAATCCTCCATTCAATCTCAAGAATCTCAAGAAATTGCTTCAGATTTCTTTTATATATATATATGTATATATATATAGGGAACAAACCTATGTCAAAGGGTTCCCACTCCTTCGGACAGACAAAGGTTGAGCAAAAACCTCCAAGCTTTATTATAAATTAAAAATAAAAAAGGTAGAATGGAGGGGGACATGAACTTTACCTCTTGCTTATAGTGGTTCATAAGTTGGCCGTCAACCCTCTAAGGTCGGCCAACTCATCCCCAATACTAGCAAAGAAATCAACCTATCATCCAAGTACCTACAAGAGAGCTCCTTTCAATTTAAAATTAGTATGTAAACCATAAATGACGGAGAATCTCCCTTTACAAATAAATCCTATGCCTTCCTAGATCTTCTAACAAGCTATGACCAAAAATTGGACATACCCTGGAGAAGAACGGGAATAGCTACAAGCTCAATTGCTTCAAGGAGTCTCTTTACAAGCTGAAGAACCAATGAAAAATCATCAATCAAGGTGGTTTTTTTAATCTTTTTAAGATTTTTCCTTCTGAAGTTGGCAACACTATATTTATCCATAACATAGTAACTTCTAGCCTCCTTAGGAAGTTGATGGATACTAAACATTAATTTAGGAACTGAGATGGTATGCCCATGTTTAGCCAAGACATCAATGACAAAGATTGCATCCATGTAGATGTATCTACAACTAAAAAACTAGAGAAAATTAATAATATTATGTAATCTATAAATAAGATGGTTAGCGTACCAAGGTTGTTGAATTTGTTGTGAAATACATTTGGTAGCTAATTCAGAATCCATTTCCAAGATAATGTTTTTGAATCCTAATTGTAGGCACTAATTTAACCCAAAAAAGGCAGCCTCTAGTTCAGCTTGGTTGTTTGATCCCTCTCCCACAGGTGCTGAGAATGCAAACATTAACTCACCCTTGTGGTTTCTACCGATACCTCCTGCACTCATGTTATCTGGATTAACTAGCACATTGCCATCAGTGTTGATCTTGACATAATCAGTGCTGGGAGTTTGCCAACAAATTTGTATCACTCTAATTTCCTGTAAGCATCCATCGATCATGGTAATAAGATCATTCCAATTCAAAGGCCAATTGATGTACCGATACGTAGTCATTAGTAGATTGAAAGTATCTTTTTACACAAAATATTTCACTCTAGAAATATTGGAAGACTTGCCTCCATAATTGCTAGCACACCTGTTCTTCCAAAGATTCTAACACACAAAAATTGGTGTGGACTAAAGAATCAAATTATGAGCATCATTTTTTCTTTTGTGAGACTACAATTACATAAGTTTATTTCTAAGCTAAATGTAATCTCTGCTGACACCAAGAGAACTAGCAAAGAATTCCCAAATATTTCTAGCAAAGATACCAGAAACAAAAATATGCTCAATGGTGTCTAAACTAGGTTGATAATAACAACAACAATTAGCAGGTTAATGGCCAAAGAAGGTGAGTTTCTCATTTGTTGGAAGTTTACCCCTTAAAGATCTCATACCAGGAAAGAACATTTAAAAGTAATGAGTCTATGCCAAGTGCGTGAGTTAACAACAACTCTTTCCCTTCTCTGTCTGATTAAGTTCCAAGCTGAATAACAAGTGAAGTTACCATCATTATTCAACTTTGAAATACCTCTATCCAAATTTGTTACATGATAGTTGAACTGGTGATTAAAAATTGTAGGAATCAACTGAGCTGGAGTAGTTTGTCAGATTTTATTTACATTCCATTGCCCATTTTCTAGGAAGGCTGCAACCTTAATATTGTTGGATCTAGATATGCCATCAGTGAATTGAGCTAGTGGAATCACACCTAACAAATTATCCCACAAAAAATAAAAAGATCCAAATGTATTTCCCATTAGATGTGAGGTTCCATTTTACTCCTATTCATCCGCATATGTTCCCAAACCAAAGATTGACCAGAGTGCCACTTCTTCACTATTCGATTGGCTGTTTGAAAGTAGTTGGCCATTAAAACATCACCCTGAAAAGTCGTTTTAGTTCAAAAGTTTCACACGCTTATATTGAAGGGAAGTAGCCACTTCATTAAGCTGTCTCATCCTAATGTCTCCCTCCTCATAGGGATAACTTAAATTTCTCCATGAAGACCAATGATATTTTTTCTTATCATATTTCCATCCCCAGAAGAAATCAACAATAACTCTACGTATCTGATTTAGAGTAGTACTAGGAGGTAACACAAAAGATACAGATGAATGGGAAGGGATTGAAGCACATGTTTCACTAAGACTACCCTACAAACATAAGAGAGCAACTTAGTTTGCCAACATGTAATCTTTGCCATCACTTTAGAGATCATATCAGTATAATAAGTAACCCATTATCCTCCAATATAAATGGGGAAACCTAAATAGATAATGGGGCTACTCTTCTGTTTGAAACCAGTAACATTTTCAATTCTCCTAAAAGTAGCATTGAAAGCATAGGGAGGTACCATGAAGTGAACTTTGTTCTTATTGATGAGTTGATCAGACACCTTCTCAGAATTATCAAGTGTTTGCATAATGAGTTGCAGAGACCTTTTAATTCAAGATGTAAATAGAATGACATCACCGAAGAAAAATAAATGATTAACTTAAGGCCTTTTAGGTTCAATGGAGAAGGCATGATACTAAGATGAGAATTCAGCCTGTTAAGTAATCTTGATAAAACTTCAGCCCCCAAAATGAACAAAACAGGTGAGAGAGGCTCCCCTTGTTTAAGACACCTAGTGGAATGGAAAAAACCATGTCTAAACCCATTGACAATGACAGAGTACCAGTTATTAGACATTATTCTCCAAGTCATGTCAAAGAAGATTTCACCAAACCACATCCTTCTGAGAACAAGACAAGTATATGACCAAGACACCCTATAATAGCTTTGGCCATATCGAGCTTAATAACAATATTTCCTCTTACATTGGGTTTCTTAATGTGAAGGATGATTTCCTGAGCAAGCATGAATTTTCAGAGATACTCCTAATTTTAGCAAAGCATGTCTGATTGAGAGAAATAAGAATAGACAAAATAGGATCAAGTCTGAGACAAAGTAGCTTGGAAATAATCTTACTGATGAAGTTAATGAGACTAATGGGTCTAAATTCAGAGAGCTTCTTAGCATGGCTTACTTTTGTGAGTAAAACCAAACAAGAATGAGAAAAATATTTAAGGATACACTTTCCACAAAAGAAGGACTGAATGACAGATGGGAGATCTTTTTTAATAATATCCCAACAAACTTGAAAATACTTTCCATTAAAACGATAAGGACCTGCAACAGAATTTGGATTCATGAAAATGCGACAGTCCTGACCTCCTCCAAGTTGCATACACTGCAAGGTAATATTCTGATAGTCAGTTACCATTTTGGGAATACAATAAAGTGCTTGTTCCTAAATATAATTGTCTTCACCAGTGAATATAGTCTTGAAAATAATCACAAGCAGCCTTGGCAATTTGATCCTCCCCTTGTACCCAGTTACCGTCTTCATTTTGGATGTTGTGAATATGAAGTCTTCTTCTCCTTCCCCTAATCAAGGCATGGAAGTAGCTTTAATTGGAATCACCTCTTGGAGCTCGTGCAACTGAGTCTTTTTCATAAGAATATACTCCTCTAGCTGAAGATATCTCTTGTATTCAACTATAATGGCATGAAGATTAGTCCTATTTTCCTCAGAATTAACATTGATTAACCTTTCCTCTGCATGTTTTGATATCTCTTCATATTCCTTCACCTTAGCATGAATATCACCAAACTCAGACTTGGACCAATTGTTAAGTGTTGCAAACACTCTTTTGATTTTCTGATGAAATACCCACATTGGTTCCCCTTTAACTTCCTTATTCCAGTAGGTGGCTACTATACCCATAAAGGTTATCTGATTAGTCTAGTAGTTTAAGCACATGAAATACCTAATATGAGTAGCTTTATTATTACACATCTCAAGAAAAAGTGGGTAGTGATCTTATGCAACACTAGGCAGATAGGTAACAAAAGTCTGAGGCATAAAATTTAACCACTTATCAGTTACCATTCACCTAGCTAATCTTCTCCAAATCATAGCATCAATACCCCTCTAATTATACCAAGTATATCTGTACACATTGAATCCAAGATCAAACAACCCACAAGCTTCAATAACATAGATGAATTCAAAACTCTTATTCGTGTTGTATAGGAGACCACACTATTTTTCTTCAGGACTTGTTATGATATTTAAACCCCTTATTGCACACCATGGCATAACAGTGTTAGAGTAGTTCAATATTTTGTCCCAATGAGGTCTTCTTAGTGGATCCTTACACTTGGCATAGACAAAAGCAACAATAAAAGCTTTAGGCCACATAACATGATTGATCTGGCAAGTAATTTGTTGCTCTTGATTGTTAAGGATTCTATAGTCCACTTCCTTAGTCCAAAATAACCAAATATTACCATTAGGGTTATACGTATCATACTCCATGTTAAGCTGAATTCCAAATTTTTGAAGTTGAGAACTATCAAAAAAAGGTTCCAAAATAGAGATAAAATCAATATGGTGGATAGTCTTCAAGTTTTTTATTCTTTCCATTGCTCCTTTGGTATTAATAACCCTCACATTCCATATAATACTATTAATCATTTGTAAATTTTAGAACTCATGAGCTTAGTGATGGGTCTGCTAATGGGAGTAAAGTTAGTAAGAATGTTTTGTTTGGATTTGAAAGGAGAATGATGAAAGCCCTTTGGAGATAATTTTTGCTCTTGAGAAACTTGAAGAACCTCTTCTTCAACACTGGCACTAGTCGGACTGAAGGCTCTAATAAGGTGCTCACTCACATTATTATCAACATTATCTTCACTTTTTTTCATAAGTTGAAGCCTTTGTTACCCTTATCCTCTGAATTAATGACCCCATACTCATCAATTTCAACAGATGCATCAGAAATAGAATAGCATTTAGAGTATCCTTATGATTATTCTTTTTGTTAGACTGAATATCAGTATGATTATTCAAAGGAATAGTGTCTCCCCCAACATGGTCATTTACCAATATAGATTGCTTGCCATTATTACAACTATTTTATATATAAGGTTGAGAACGGTCAGTAGCCAAATTAATCATCTGATTCTCGGCTCTTTTCTTCAAAGCATCCCTTTTCTTTTTATTAAGATTATTTTTCTTAGCTTTAGAACCAGCAAAACTTTTACTAGTATAAGACCCTAGATCCTTGGCCATAGAAGCCAGCATCAAATTTTGAAAAGGAGTGGAGTTAACAGCCTGATATTGAGTACTAGATTGCACTTGGTTGGTCGTTGTTTGTTCATCCGCGGGTCCTTTCACCCATGAGGCCCAACTCTTTCTCTTTTAATGAAATTTGATGATTTCAAGATTAAATTCTTCATTGGTACTTTCAATTATGCATTATATACATGAGTTATATTTGATTTTATCAGGTATTGATTGGTCATGCATGAATACTTATTGAAAAGCTTATTCCATGAGTTGATTTGTATCTATTGAAGCTATACATGATATAGACTATGAAAATTATGGAGGTTTGTGAAGTTTTAAGATGGATCTCATGATACCAAAATTAAGGGTTTTACTACAATGTTGGTGGGATGTCTTGCATGACTATAAATGGTTCGATTTTACTCTTTCTTGCCTTATACTATTAAATTGCATGATTTTGAGCATGTGTGTATATACTCACCATGTTTTACAAAATTTACATGACAAGGATTCTTATGTGGATGAAAGGCTATTACATGATTTGCAAGATAAGTTTTTCAATGGTAATTATGGGCTCCCAAAAATGTATTAAACTCATGAAAAGTTTCTATGATTTACAAGAAAATTATTGATCCCTTATTCTATGCTTTATTCTCATGTGAATTGTGAAGCATACTAGAAGGGGTTAAGACCTAAGCTATATTCCTTACCCTCTAGTACAAGACAAGTATCTACATGAAAGGGTTGTGACCTAAGCTATAGTCCTCACCCTCATGTATGATTTAATACTATGCATCATCTTATGACTACATGAAAGGGTTATGACCTATGCTATGTATACACCCTCATGTACTATCAAATACCTACTATAAGGGGTTATGACCTAAGCTATATTTCTCACCCTCTAGTACAAGGTATTTGGGGGAGCTATTCATTCCACTTTATTGTGTTAAACAAGTTATGCAAGTATGATTATTCTCACGCATGTTTTAATCTGACCACTGATTATACATGTCATATTGAGCTCGTGTCTAATGATTATGATTATGCATCTTGATTATTATGACTTATAATCTTTATTGCATTGCATCCCACATACTTAGTACATTTCAAGTACTAACGCATACTTTTGCCTACATGATCTCACCATGTAGGGACCAGAGCTCCTATTGATCCTCCTCCTCCATGTGGCTAGTCAGATTGTTTGAAGTTAGCTTCGAGTGAGTCCTTAATTATGGGGACAATATCTATCTTACTTTCATGCTAATGCAAAGACTTATCTAATTTTGGATACTATATTGAGGGTGAGCTGGGGAGATGTCTTGGCCCCCGCTCCATCTAAAATAGAGGTGTTGTCAGATATGGATAGCATGTATTGAGCATGACTCTTTTATGTCTATGTTACTATGAAACACTCTCCTTAGACCCTTATTTCCCTCTTTGCCCTTTTATGGTGATGACGAGATGGAAGTGCCGAGTCCCGTTTCCCTTAAAATTGTTTATCTCTTGTTGTTGCTTTATTTTTGTTTTCGTCACCAAGGATGTGTATATGATATGCTAAGAGGCTTTTTTGGGGACCCATATAATTCCTATTTGTCGTGTCACGTCTAGGCCCTAGGCGTGGGTCGTAACATGATCGTCCTTGTAACAACTTGGCCCAACACAATGAAGTATTGTTTGCTCTTGGGCCTAAATCATCATGGATTTTTTCCTTTGAGCTCAACAAAAAGGCACCTCAAAGTATGTAGACCAGTCCTTTACTTATATACCCAACATCTCTCCTGCGTTTTTGCCGATGTGGGACATCTTATCTCAAGATGGGTTATTACACACACCCCCTCTACAGACTCAACATCCTCGCTAAGGTTTTCCCTATCGCATGGGATTTGCCTAGACTTTGCATTGAGATTTGCCCCGCCTCATCGGGATTCGCGTAAACTCAGGTGGACTCTAGCCCCACATCGACAAGCCTGACATATGAGTGGCTCTGATACCATCTATAACGACTTGGCCCAACACTGTGAACTATTGTCCGCTCTTGGGCCTAGCCCATAAAAAATTTGTCCCTTTTAGATCACCCCAAAAGGCAATTCACAGTATATAGACCAGTCCTTTTCTTATATACCCAACATCTCTCCTATATTTTTGCCGATTGGGACATCTCATCTCAAGATAGGTTGTTACAGTCCTTTACTGTGGCAAGTTTAGTACGAGCATTACAACGACATTGCCTTCCTAATGCATCAGCAAACTATAGGTGGTGGGATTGAATGTCAGTAAGAGAAACTCCCAACAAAACACTGATTGAACATGATATTTCGAAACTGAGACTATTTCAAAAACATGATTTACTTTAAACTTGCATACCTATTGAGTTGAGCATGAGATGTTTGAGTTGAGCTTTATTTTCTTGATCCATTTTACATACCAGTATAGTCCATGTATTTACGTCCATTTGGACCTGCATCATTTCATGATGTAGATGCAGGTGGTAGAGGACTTCAGCCAACGCATCGTCGAGGTATGAATTAGTGCATTTCAGAATTGGTGAGCCCTCCTTGATTTTCGAAGAAGCCCTTTTTATTTTCTATTTTGTCTTAGTACTTTCTTTCTTTGATTTGGGGTATCCATCGCTTGTGATGGTTCTATCCAGATTGTTGATTAGAGGCTTCATAGACATTCAGTAGAAGATTCATTGAGTATTTTGTATTTACAAACTTATTCATTAGAAACCATGTTTTAATAGAGTTATAGTCATTCATATGATGTTTATTTCATTGAGTGTTTCTTCCGCTGTTGAGGTGATGCGATGATTAGGCCACGTTATTCTATTGTGGAATCAACAATAGATCTTCAAGTGCCAGCCACGCCAACGGTATCCTTCTGATGTGTGACAAGGGCTTTCTCATTTTTAATACAATATATATCGATAGACAGATATAGATGAGCAAAAATACTGATTTTAACAAGGTATTATTTAATCTCACAAAATCAAGATTTTCTACTCTTTAACTTAACAAGCGACATTTCAATAATTTAATTAACAAGAGTCTTTTCCTATAAAGCTATTAGAACTCTTAAAATTCATGATCAAAAGATGCGGTGAACTAGTATTAATTCTTCAATACTTAATTAGATATCTTAAATTTAAATTTTGAAAATAAAATTTCCTTTAATATATAATAAAGGAGCCCTAGCAAAACCATATTTAATGAATTTTCTAAGTTATAAATTGGAAATAGTCAGATAGATAAATTTCAAATACAGAATACTTTAAAAGAAAGATAAACTTCTTACACGAAACAAAAATCAAACAATTGGTTGTTCAAGCAATAAAGCAATCCTCACTTGTTAAAACTAAACCTATCTGAATATATAGGCAAAGCACTAATTTTGCACTAAGATTTTGTTTTACGGGCTGAGATTATTTCTTATTTTCAAGTATATAGTAATCAGTTTTCAACTATATTCATTATATATAATGGTCAATCCACAATTAAACTATATGTATGGTAAATAAGTTTCACCATGTAAATCACTTTCTCTACTCAATATTACTTGACATTTTGTTTATTTTTTGGTGTGTCTAGAAGTGCAAGAACTCTTCTCAATTTATAGGAACCAAACTTAGAGCCTAAGTACATAAAATGAAAAGAGATATATATTTTCCTCCACATATTAATTATTTGGCTCCAAGAAAATACTGAGAGTCATGTTTTTAATAAATAAACTTATATCTACAATTAATGGGTACGAGAAAATTGAATTTAGTATGAGAAAATTGAATTTAATCGAAATTCATTGACTATGTATTTAAAGTTAATATAATTTTTCATTAAGGTACCTCTAATAAAATTTATTAAAAATATCCAAATAAAAAATCATGTTAATATTAAGTTTCTGTGAATGAATTTTGCCAATGCACGTACATTTCACGTGAATGTCAAATCACATCATATGCTATTCTTTAAAACAATACCAATATTATTAAATAAAAATTAAAGTAAACGAGTATAAATAGATTAACAAAACATAAGCTACTATGAATATGAATATAAGAAATAGTATGATTATAAAACTTATATTTTATTAATCTATTTATAATCATAGTAGCTTATGTTTGATTAATATGTTTATAATCGTCTACTTAAATTATTTATGTAATAATATTTTGATATTATTTTAAAAAATAATAGACTATTTACTTTGGCATTCATGTGCAAGTGCGTCGGCGAAATTCATTCACAAACACATAAAATTAAAATGATTTTTTATTTAGATATTTTCAATAAAATTTGTTAGAAGTGTTTTAATGAAAAGTTATATCAATATTAAATATGTGGTCAATGAATCTGTAACACTCCGTGAGATTAGCGAAATGCCTCTAGAATGTAATCATGCACATAACGTGTCTTCCTAAGCTATGGTTGGAAATCCGAGACCACATTTGCTATCAGCATGAGAAATTGAATTGAAAAATGGCCTAGACCCGATTTTAGAGCACTCGGGTCGAAAAATAATTTTTCGTTATAAAATGCGAACCAGTGAGGGTGCGTGATAGGTCCGCAACGTAGACCCATCGCGGAGAAACACTTAATTTTTGTTCCAAACATTTTCTACGGGATTTCAGAGGATTTTGAATGAAAATTATCGAAAAAATACACGATCCGCGTCGCGGACCCCGCATTCCGAAACTGACTTTTTTTGAATTTCATGAGGGACATCTTAGACCTTTTCAAACTCCTTGTAGACTTAATATATGACCAAAATAGGTCGTTTTAAGCGTGAAAGGGGTTTATAACCCATTATTAAGCTGTTCTAAGTCTCTGAAAAAAACTTAGGGTTGAAAGAGAAGAGAGAAGAGCGAGGAGTTGAAGATTTCAAGTCAAATTCTTTTCAGGATTCATATGGTCCTCATCCCAAGTATATAAGGCTAAACGAAAGCATGAGATTGTTCTTCCATATGCCCCATAGATGTTCTTAGATGAGTTGAGAGTCCATGAGTCCCCATATATGTTTCTTGAAAATTGTATCCGTTACATGTATTTTCATATGTTTGTGACCATCATAAACTTATTTTCTTGAGTTGAATATTTTAATGAAATACTGTATAAATCTTCTATGTTAATTGTAAAAAGTATGCACGAAAGAAGATAAGGATTGAGCCTTGTATATATTTTCTTGAATACGATAAATATCATAACCGAATTACTTGTTTATATGGTTCAAACTAATGAGTTGTATGATTATATAGCCCTACATGATTATTTTGTTAATGAGTTCAAGAATAAACTTAGGGATTTGTCACACCCCTCCCTGGGGTCGTGACCAGTGCCCGATAGGGACACGTAATCACCTAATAAGTCAAATTCCTTTCTA